>JANHGL010015163.1:49900-84150 GCA_024611195.1 Ceyx melanurus | reverse complement strand
TATTTATTTTATTTTATATTTTTTCCTACTCTTGATTTGGGAAACTTGGAACCAGTCATTCTAGTTCTCTTCTTAATTGTGCATCCTGAGTGCCTCGTGTGCACATGAGTTCCTTCCCTTATGACCCGAGAAAAGGAAGCTTCAGAACAGATCATGTTCAAAAACTGACTATGTTAAAGAATCTCCTCTGCATTTCTCCAAAGAGATTAATACCAATCATTTCCCTTGTATTAAGGCCAGTTTATATTAAGCTGATTTTGGCAGTTCAAGCAGCTGCTATAGATATCTTGCTTATGAACTTAACAGTGCCAAATATATTTGTAAGCATTATAACCTGCAGCATATAGGAATTATACTTAGTAAAGCTAAAAGTTAAGTATCTTCGAAGATAGTGGTTCTAATAGTGTCAGCAAGTAGCTATTAGAGCAACATTCCCAGTCCCTGAGCAAGATTAGAATTCAGCTCTGCTGGGCACAGAGCTATAAAATGGGGAGAGACAATCTTCTCTCCAAAACTTCACAGCTTTGGTACAGCCCTTAAAAAAGGAAAAATTTAAATAATTCAAATTAAGACAATTTAGTGGAAAAGCTGTCACTGGAGCTCCATAATGCCAGTGAAATGTTCATCCTCCTGAAGGCAGAGAGACCCATGAAACCTTTCTGGTTAGCCTAGCTACATGTCACAGAATCAGAATTGTCATGGTTGGAAAAGACCTCTAAGATCATCGTGTCCTAAAAAGCCACCAACCCCCCAAACCCCCCAACATCCCACTAGAGCATCTCCTGAAGTGCCTCTTCTACAAGTTTTTAGAACACCTCCAGGGATGGTGACTCTACAACCCATTCCAGTACCTGACTACTCTTTCAGTAAAGAAATTCTTCCTAATATCTAATCTAAAGCCCCCCTGGTGCAACCTCAGGCTGTTTTCTCTAGTCTACATAAGTATCTTGCAAGTCTTCCACAAATAAGTGTCCCCAAGTGGATGTACACACATTTCAGTGGAGTGATTACCATCCTTTGCACATGTTTCTTACAGCTGAAATACTGGTTGCATTTATAAATTTCCTGATTGCATTGACTAATAGATTATATAAGAGTTTCAGAGGTGTCTGAAAGCATAATATATGCATCCACTTTGTATGTGTTAATTGTGAGAATAAATAGAAAAGCATCACCAAGGTGAAACACCACATTTAGTATGTTTAATCTTGGCAGCTGACCAGAAATATTTTTTTTTTCCCCCTCCCCAAATGCCATGATTTATCAGTTATGACAGGAGCTGGAATATAGACTGCTGCAGTATTTAAATTCTGATTTTCATCAGGTGACTTGGGTAATGCTGGGAAATTGGTAGCAAACCAATTATTTAACAACCAAACCAACTTCAACCACATAAAACCTGCTTGGAGTAAAATGCAGGTGGCTTTGTCTAGGTGCATTTGTATGTTTTGAAGGTATGAGATTCAGTTGTAAGAAATGCTAATAAATAGTAATATTAGTATAAGTGTGATCTCTCTTTAAATGGTAAATCAAACTGAGTTTTTTCTTTGTTGTGACTGTGTTTAACCAAAATATTTTAGCCTCAGTCTGGAATCTAAATGGGGGGAAAAATAAGCAGTCTGCTCTCAGGCTTCCAATATTAATATAGATTGTCTCCCAATTTATTTATCCTGCTGTTGGCTAGGGAAATGTTTTGTTTTTCCTTTTTTGCTTTGTTTTGAATTACATACAGCATTCTGTCATTTTGGAATTGGTGTTGGATGTGTGATGCAGTGAATCCAGAATTTCAGCAATATGAATTCTGCCCCTCCATTCCTCCCCGCTGTCATGCCAGTGGAACTGACAGCTCTGGCCCTACCTGCATAAATCATGGTGCAGCTCAGCTTGACTTTGTTCTGTTGACAGCTTTGAGCAGGTCTGCCTTTCAGTCGAGGGGTGTGGAAGCCAGACTCAAAGCCAAGTTATACAAAAATACTCATAAAATTGCTTTGCTACCTTTTATGATGGGTTAGAGAAATGCAAAGGCAATTTTGGAATTGGAGAAAAAAAAGCCCCAAGCACTGAGTGCACTGTAGGAAAAGGGGAGGATAAAAATGTATCGGGGGGGTAGGAGAGTGGGGGGGTGAATTGTTGATAGGAGCCATTTACTGCTGTGGCTATTTGCAAGGTAAAAAAAAGAAGTAGTATCTGATCTGCAGTATAATTGCTATTTTTTTCAATGTAAACGTGACTTGTCCAAACAGATCCTCACTAGAGTAAATATTCTCAAAAGGAGTGAGCAGAATCAGGACCCAAGATCTGATCACAATACCCTACTGGTAGGAATTAATACAGTTAAAACTCATGCCAATATAATTCCATTCTCATCTCAAAAGCTGTGGACAAAGGCAAATCAATGTGATTGCTGATATCAGCTGCAGAAAGATTTTTCTCAAGAAAAAACTGGGACGTGGCTTCTTCAGGGAAGAAGATTGAGTAAGAGAATTATTCAGGAGAACGAGTTGGTCTAAACAAATGAGAGTAGAACTCAAGATCTTTTTGTACTTACTGGTAACAGCTGTATGAGATAGTCAGTGGTTTTGCATAATTGTATTTATTTATTTTCCCCTCTAAGTAAATAATTATTTAAGGAGCTCACATTCCGTATCCTTGGTCCTTGGTACTGGTCGAATATTATCATGCAAGTAGGATCTGGAAAGAAATCACACAAACTTACAGAGAAGAGTCCTGGCTTCAGGTCTACATTGGTTAAATACACTGAGAGAATTTCCACTGAACAACACGTGCAGATTTAACAGAGAACACAATTCTGGTCACTTGCCTTCTCATGAGAATTGAAATTTCGTGGCTTTGCTCCTGACCTCTCTAAGTTTTCTTCATCTCATTTTTTCTTGATAACTTGCCTTAACAATACTCTTTAAATATTTTTACAGAAAGCTTTTGTGTTTTGAGGTTTTCAGGTGAATGTTATTATATAAATCACTTTGCAGTTAAATACTGTCAGCAGGATCAGTTCAAGTCAGTTACCATCTCCGTCCATTTTTTCCCACCCCCTCCTTGCACTTCTTTCTTCTTTCATTTTCTTTTTCCTTTTTTCTTTCACAGTAGGAACGTGTCTATTTTCAATACAGCCATTTATAATAAACAACAGGTGTCGTGGGTGTTTCCAGGCTTATACTTGCCAAGAGGAAAGTACATAATCCAGTATTTGACTGCAGGGACAGCCATTTTTGCCATTAGCAGAGCATGGAGCCTTGGCTCACATACTGAATTTTGGCAAACTTTGCTCTGTTAAGTGCAAATGGGATTTTATTCATTGTGTAGTCTCCAAATAAATATATGTGCCTGTCCAAATGTATTGTTAAATTCTTCAGAGGGAAAGAGCTTAGATTGGGAGACTTGCCATTTTTCACTAATTAGGAAACAAACAGAACAAACAGGGACCTGTATAATTAAAACCTTTGTTTATCCAAAAGAAATTAAAAAAAAAAAAATCCCTATGATTAATGTTCATGTACTTTGGAGTTCAGTCTAGATCTGGAGCTTTTTCTTCCCTCAAACTAAAACATGAAGTTTTCAGTATGATGATTAATTCTAATCAGTTACCAATGGCACTGCTGCTGAGTGTTTGTCTTCAGCCTGATGCAATCCTCAGCCTCTGCTAAATGCTCCATTTTTAACACTTAGGGCTCCTTGTGGTGTAAATCAGGGAGGAATAGCTGGTTTAAATATTTCATGTGGTGAGAATTGGTAGCTCAGGAAACTGTTATGGGCTGGTTAAAATACTTCAAATGGTGTTTTAGAAGGTGTAGTATATTAAATCACCCTACCTCTTTCCCTGTGAGCTACTTAGCGGATTTTAATACTTATTTTTTTGTCCACTATGGTTGTCAGAAAATAGGGATATGGGGGTTTGTTCTGACTTGACTAAAATTTGGCATAGGCCAAGAATGATGGGAAGTGACCATACGTGTCTCCTGGGGTAGCTGTGTTTTCTTCTCTCATTGCACTCCTCTTTGAGTGACAAATGCCCACGTGCTAATTCACCTTGCTGCATATATCACACTTTCCCAAAGGCACATTTTTAATAGGGTTATTGAGGCTTTACATTGCTTAGTTAATTGCTACTGTATCTATGCTGAAGGTTTCTTGTTCCTTTCCTTTCCCCCCTCCCCTGCCTGATGTGTTTGTTAGCACCAGATATATTTTCAAATGTGACTTTTTTTTTTTCTCCTTTAGTTTTCTTCATGCATAAATGAAGTGTTTATTGTGTTCTCTTGGTGTGTGTCTCAAAAAACATTACTAAAAAAAATGATATGTGAGTGGAACAGTTTCTTCACATTCTTCATAGTTGTTTTAATGCATAAATTTATGTAAATCATCAGAAATTCTAAGGATTATGTTTGGGTTTCTTTCACCAGTCAGGAAGAATTAGGGCAAGGGGAAGTTAAGGGCATATCCATGGAAAAAGGAATTCCTGATTGCATTGAAAAGGTTTTTTTTCCTAGAGCTGCTATTTTGAATTGGCACCTTTTGAATGGTACATAGAGCCAACCTAGAGTAAAATTATTGTCAGGTTGTATCTTCTGTATCTGACTAGAGAGGACATTTTCTCTCATTTACCTCTAACTTGCTTGAACTTGGGAGAACAGAGTTTGTATTAAGTGCTGGCATCACGTGCTGCTCCTTTTTAACTATCTCAGCAAGTCAGATTTTTTTTTGCTTGAAAGGAGAAACTAATCACAAATAATTAGCATTCTGTTTTCTTCATTTCCCTGTTGCTTTTGATTATAGTGATACCTCTGCTTTCATTGCTACTTCTGAAAGCTGGCTGTGGTTACTCAACCTGAATTTTGGAACTCTGCAATGCAGTCTTAATCATCTGTAACTCTGCATATAGAAGATGTCTGGCGATCAAACAACTTGATTTGCTAATGATGAGGTGTGTGTATCAAGGCTTAATGTGGGTCCTGTTTCTCTTCTACACTCTGCCTGAAATCAAATCTTTTTTGAAAGTGGGTTATAATAAATAATCCTCTTTTCCCCCTCTCTGCTTCTTAGTTTCTTCATTACCTCTGCTTCTGCCCACGTTGGGAATTAGGACCACGAGACAACAGAAAGTAAGGAGCTGGAAGTGGGAAAGTGTTGATTTGTTCTTAATCACTTTTGCCTCACTGCTGGTCTTCAAATGTACTTTTCTAAGGCAAAAATTACTCTAAGGAGCCAGCCACCCAACCTCTCAGTTATGAAGCTCAGTCTCATTCAGAACCTTTTGTTGTATTTGAGATTTCTTGAGGTCCCCAACTCTGTTGTCTTTTTCTCTGCATCTGTTTTTTTTTAAGGTTGCCTCGAGGCTTAGTTCAGAATTAGGGCAAACCTGACTTAGCAGACTTTTAATGAAACCGTTGTTTAGAAAAATATTAATTTAACTGCTCTCCTGTTCAATTAGAGTAACTTTGCTCATTCTAAAGGTGTTAACACTTTGCACCCTCTATGCATGTGCCCATGAGTGAGGACTGTTTGGAGGATTGTTAATTCTCTTAAGGCTTGATCGAAAGCTAATTGAGGTCAGTGTAGAATCTCCTGTTATCTTGATTGAAGCTTGGATCAATTTTTAGTGGTTGTCAAATCTATGAAACACTACATGAATTTTGAACACTTTTACAATGCTCAGTTAAAGCAGATTAGGCTAGTTAATGCATCTTTTCAAAAACACATGCAAATCTTATATAAAGATATGGAATTATTTTGAAATCTATGATTTCTATGATATCTATTATATCTATGATTATATTATTATATATAGATATGGAATTATTTTGAAAGAATAGAAGATTGTGTAAATTATCTTCTTACCTTTTGATAATTTTGGTAGGTTTTTCTCTTCAGTTTGTTGGGGTTTTTTTTGTTTTGAGATCTGATTCTGCATATTTTTAGAAGCTATTTTTATATGTCTGTGTTAGTTCACTCAGGTTTCTACTGATCAACAGATAACCCTGGAATTTTTTCATGGACTTTTGACAGAATTGTCTATTGTGCAGAAACTTTGTTGCTACTACTAATAAAAACACACAAGTCTTCTTTCTTTGGCACCTAATCCTCTTTAAGAGTCAATTCCAGTTTATCTTGTGCCCTGATATCCTACATATTTTCTGAGCTGAGAGGTTTCATTCTGGTCTCAGAGGATACTCCCACCTAGGGAGTGAAATGAGAATTCTCTTATTTCTTGTCCTATCTGTGATTTCCCACACCTCTGCAGACTCTATCCATATTGTCTAAAACCTTGATCAAAACATGATTATTATTATTATATTCTCTACAAATCTGTAGAGAACTGTAACTATTTCATTCTAGGTTTGCAAAATGCTTTACACTGCATTGGAAAACCATATCCTTATGTCTTACTATTTCACTACTTTTACAGTGCTAACAAAAAGAACCATGTATTTTGGAAGCCAAAACTTAGCTGCATTTCCTTTGAATTCCTTGTTATTTTCTTATTTGACCAGCTGGGTGGCAAATAGCTGGGTGAATGGCTGAGTGCTCTTGCATACTGTGATGTACTGGTCTGAAACAACTTGTTTTAAAACACAAAAACTCCAGCAACAACAAAATTTATCCAACCACCACCACCTGCCAACCCAACAGCTTTTCCATTGGGTGAAAAAACTCTGCATGTACCTAACGAAGAGATAAGGTTATTTGTAATTGATTTATTCTGTGGTGGTTTAATGAGATGTACTACCCTGGTATGCAGTATACCAAAGAAATGGTGGATATTTTTTATTAACTGCATATGTGTAGTATTTTGGAATGTCTCATTATTTTTAGAAGTCCAGTCCAGTTTTAATGGGGAAATTATTTTCCACCTTGTCACTGTAAATATCACCCCATGAAGGGTTAGTATTTTCACTTAAAAAAAACAAACCAAACAAACAAAAGAACCCAGACAAAAAAAGAATTATTCTGCATGTTTATCAGGCTGACATTTTTCAGCCTGAGTTTGACTGTCTTTCATTAACCTGCCCTTTCCAATTCCCATGAAATAGGACATACAAATATTCTGTGTATATCTGGGTAAATGCCACACTTACAGATCTTTGTTATATCTAATTCTGTACCAAAAAGGACGAAGAGGTGCAAAGGCAGCATCTGCCCTTCCTGCCACTAGAGTACTAGAAACTTCTGGAACATCTCAGCGTGATCATACAAGATGCTACATACCCCAGTACAGAAGAAAACAAATGTCTGTTATTTCAGTTTGTTTCTCTTTCAAATCCCCCATACCCTCCAAGAAACTGAAATTGGCATTTAAAGATTTATTACCTCTGTACAGTATCAGAAAACCTTAAGTCGTCATCGTGCAGCTACCTGTAAGACATCTCATTTTCCAAAGAGATAGCCAGTTGATTTGTAATGATTTTTGGAATCATTGAAAGCCTGACATTTGTAGATAGCTTTTTCAACTGACCAACAAATTAACCCCATCTCTAAATAAGTTTTCTATACTAATATTGTAAAATCTTTGATTTTCCTCTATTTTTTGAGCCCCTCTCCGTGGTTATCCGTCCTTTCTTGGTGCCCTTCCATGGGTACTTATGACATTGTACCCCCTTCATCACTGTTCCTCTCAGCAGGCTTCCTTAATTTCAGTTAACATAGGAATTATGTCATGGGCAGGTAAATCTGGTTTCCTTACATCCTCTCCAAAGCCTTAGGATTATTCTTTACTGGGCAATGCTGGCAACTCTGCCTCAATGTCTTGCAGTGTCACCTCACAGTGCACCACCTCTCATGCTTTATTGACTACGAAATGTGTTTGGACCTGATTTGGCATCTTTATAGTATGGATGTGCTTAAGGGTAGGTTATAATGCAAACTTTCTGTATGTTTATAAAATGAAAAGAAAATAGGTTTGAACATATTCCATCTGCTGCTGGTTTATGGGTATAATTTTATGCATCTCCGTTTAATGCAGAACTAAAACTGAAAACACTGTTTATTAATTTAGCAGACTGAACTTTAAAGAGGTGTTGGTCCTGCTGCAGAAAAGACATTGCAAAGGAGTAAGGTAGCAAACCAATAAAATAAAACACAACAATCATAAATTATCACTAATCAGGAGGAACAAGTTTAGTGTTTCCTTTTGGGAGGGGAAAAAGAAGGCACAATAAAAAGCAGACTTAGAGATGTTTCAAAAGCTAATAGCAACACATTCAGATTTGCAGTTCTCTTCAGGAACAGGGTTGGGGTTTATTTTCTTTTTTTTCTTTTAAACTCATTTTCATGTTTGAATACAGCTGTTCCAAACTTGTAACATGAGGCATTTTAATAACCTCAAGATGTTTCAGTGCAGTATTAAAAATTAAGCTATGTTGACAGAACCTTATTGATTATCTGCACTGGAGGAAAACTCTTTTGTATCTAACCAGTGTCTCTAAAGAGGGTTTTTTGACCTGTCAGCTACTTTTTGTTATTGGATCCAGACATGGAGCATAACTGAAGGTTTCAGTAAGCTGGAGCTCATAAAAAAAAAAAAAAAAAGTGGTTTTTTTTTGTAAATTATTTCATAGATGAAACTTCATAATGTCTACATGAGGTGCTCTGGAGATTCTAGAAGCAGAAATTCTGGACTTGAATTATTACCTTTATTTCAGTGATAGATATATGGATACTTACACTGTCACTCAAACCTTTCCAAGCCCAACTCATCTTCTATTAAGAGGTTCTGAAATGGCATTTTTGTTAAGAAAATGCTTGCAACTTGCCAGTTAGGAAACAGTTATTTACTTCAGAAATGTTTTGTAGTGATAAATACTTCAGGGAGTGACTACCTCAAATAGCACTAATTGAAACCATGTCTGTACCTTGACAGTAAGATGCACACACACAGATAGTTCAGATCAGCTCTCACAAGCACTGTGCTTGTCAGGGGGGTATCAGGATAGAATATTGATGCAAGATCTATGTTGTATTGATGCAAGATCTGTATTGTGATGAAGAGCCAGTTGCAGATGCACCTGACAGCTCTTCATGCCATTCATTGAATGAAGTCTGAAAAAAGGACTGGAAGAGGGACAATAAAACCCATAGCAGGATAAAAAAGAGATATAGAAAAGTATTCACTGGCCTGATCCTGCCTTAACTAATAGAATGCAAGTAAAAGTATTGTCGGAAAGACCATGTGATCCTAATACACGTAGGAACTGTGTGTAGGAGAATGGATTTTGTGATTATCACAGAATGTTTTGGGTGGGAAGGGATCTTTAAAGGTCATCTGGTGCAGCCCCTCTGCAGTGAGCTAGAGCAGGGTGCTCAGGTGTCCAACCTGAGCTGGAATATTTCCAGAGATGGGGCTTCTACCACCCCTCTGGGCTGACATTTCACCACCCTCATTGTAAAAAAAATATTTCTTATATCCAGCCTAAATCTACCCTCTTTTACTTTAAAACCATCATCTCCTCTCCTGTTGCAACAGGCCCTGCATGATCAATGGGCTGAAGGGATAAAATGTTAGAAGTTTAGAAGTAGATTATTTTAAATCCATATATATATATTTAAATGAAGGAAGAAATGATAATTACTCTTTGTACTAATGGAGCTCATAGGGCCTGCATCATGGGTTAAATTGTCCATAGTCCTGTGTTGTGAGCACAAACAATAACTGAGCCATTTAATGTAATGGATAATCTTCATAACTCTAATCTACGTCGAGTGGTGTCAGGAGGCAAAAGGCAATATAGGATTTGTGAATATAGTCCATTTTGAACTGCCATCCATTTTGCAAAATCACTTCTGAAGTTAATTTGCATTCTTATTTCTTTATTGAAACATATCTAGACCTCTCAGACCATAAGTTGTGCTGTAAACAGCTGTACATTTCTCCATGCATAGTTCATCTAAAATATCTTACTATGAAAAAAGTAATCTCTTGGCTTTACAAAATGAGGCAGATCCTCTAAAAAGCCAGCACTGGCTTCTGAAACAGAGCAGTATCTCATCTGTTTTTCCTCTGTGAAGTTAGTCTTTTTTTTTTTTTTATGCCTTTGTCCTTCACTCCATATCTCTATTCTAAAGATCCAACAAAAATACTAATACTCCCTGGCAGCATAAGCAGGTCACAACTCAAATGAGCTCTGAATATTGTTCCCAAGGGAACCAAGAACTATGTCACACTTGCTCAATTTCAACATACATATATTCAGAAATTTTGGAAGTGAGGATATACATTGAAAGTTATATTCTTAATATAGTCAAATATGATGAAATATTTTATTATGTGACAGCTCAGCTTGAATTGCTTGCTTGAAAGGGAAAATAATACTTTTTCTTCCCATAACTCGTTTACAGATGATGGGGAGACAGAACTGAAAAAAAAACCCGACCCAAACTACAAAACATGCAACACTATTAACATGTAAATATGGATGAAAATAAGAATGGAGTATAAAGTTTAAATATGAGCACAGATTGGGTAGTTTCTAAAACATGACTGTAGGTTTTTATGTCTCTAAGCATAACAAGGTCTCAAATATGGTTGTGATCTTTATGTTAAGTGGATGCTAGTGAGAAATACAATTTAACGGTGGGATTTCTAGAATCTATCTGCACTTTGTAATATGCACAAACAGAAAACAGCATTACAGAAAGTTTTATGTTTACCAAAAAAAAAAAGTCATGCATGTGGTTGCCTGGGGCAACAGAATGGTTTTTCTGACTAATTTGGCTGCATTAGAGCTCTGGAGAGCTGTGCTGATTCTGCTGTAGAGGGAAAGGTCAATGTATAGGAAAGGAGCTTTTTCCAGCACTGGGTTGGCTGCTCCTCTGAGGAGCAGTAGCTTTGCTTAAACCCTCTGCCTGCCTTGGTGGTGGTAAGAGAGAGTCAGACTCTTCAGGTCTCACTCCCATTCTGCCCCAGTCTCTCACTGCCCTTCCCTAGCTAAGCCTCAGCATCTTATTTTTTGGAGCAGCAAAACTCAGTGTTGCCCATTCATTGAAAAGATTTTGGCCAGCAGCAGGAGCTGCCTATTCAAGTGGATGTTCATTAAAAAAATAAACTGTTATTTAACATCATGTAATCAGGAGTCAATGTAGTGTCTGAAAGTGTTCATTACTGGAGAATATCCATAAAACTGCTTTGAGTACCTTCATTCCTTAGCAATGCCTTTGCTAAGTTGATGTGTTGGTTTTGTACTGCATGTCTAATTCAGACATCAGCGGGGTTTTTCGGGCTTTCTAACTCATTTTTAAGACCTCTTTAGAGGGGGAGGGATGGGATAGGAGGACAGAGAGGGAATAAATATGTGATTCTGGTAGCTGAATAACTAATACTGAGGTGTGCAAAAATTTTAGTCATTTAAAAAACCAACCAAAGATGTTTACTAATATAATCCTCTGCATACATAAGCAGAAAAAAAAAAAAGTATTTGCAAATAATAGCAAACCAATCTGACTTGAAAAAGAAATCAGGGGCTCTTACAGCTCTATGTAAGGACAGGGAACTCACTACTGCAGGTGCCCATTCCCATTTTCTCAGTAGAACAAATACTGGTATAAACTACTGCACTATGTTTATACCTCTAGCTCTCAATGATAAATAACATCTGTGGTGACTTCTGTAGTTTATTTTCATCAGGGTACAAGTCTTCCAGTCTCAAAATGCCTTTCTGAATTAGCTCATAGTATCAGCAGAACACAAAGGTACCTGTTAATAAGCAGAGTGCTCATCCTGTGCCCAGGGACAGGTGGAACAGAGAACAGTAAAAAAGGGAACGTTTCCAATTGTTATTGATAAACTTCCATGGGTTGTATTTGCACAGTTGGAAACAGAGTGAAAGTCAGTGCTCACCTTGCTAAAATGAGGGCAGTTCAAAGATTTGTGATGTGCTGTTTACTAGACATGAGAAATATTGCAGTGACAAAGCTACTGGATGATGGGCACTAAGATAGACATGGGAAGGAAGAATCAAGTAATTACTGCTTGCTTAAATGGAAGATCTAAACAGGACACCTAAATCCAGTTTATTCCTACTCTTACACTTGTGGATTGTCTATCACAATTCTGTTTACAGTGCTTGAAGAAGCTGAGCATTTTTCCTGCCCAAGCTGCACCCAGAGTAGTTGTGCCCAAGACAGTTCCATTCCCAGTTACACCACATCTGCCCTCAGGCTGTTATTTAATAGGAAATGTCTATGGGTTGTTTTGGTTTGGTTGGGTTTGGTTGGGGTTTTTTTGCCTTTGTGTTGGGGGGGTGTTGTGGTCTTGCTTTTTTGGGGCTGCGAGTGGGTAGTGTTTGGGTTTTGGGGCTATTTTGTTGGGGGAGTGTGGATTTTAGGTGAGTTTGGGGGGAGTGTTGATTTTTTTGTTTGTTGGTTTGGTTTTTTGATTTTTTTGGAACAATAGAGATCAGTTCTTGGATTGTTAAGCAAATATTTTAGATGTTTTCTAGAAGTATTTGGACTTGGAAAGATGTATTCACTGCCATTTGAAAAGATGCTCAGCCAGCTATTGTAGAAAAATGTGTATTTTCATGTATGCCCTTATCTTGCTCTTACTGAAATCAGAGTTATCTCCTTATCCATCCAAGAGGGATGAGAGCATGCTGTAAACACAGCCTTGGAGTTCAGTGTGTTTTCATGTTATTTGATGCATGTTACAAAAGATGTTTGCACACACATGTGTACCTCCACTCTGAATGAATTATAAATTACATTATTACAAGCAATGTTAGCTCTGTTGATCAACCAGTCCTAAAGATCATTTCTGTAATCCAGGCTCTGACTTTCAACCACGCATAAACAAATAATCAGTTTTTATTTGATTCCTGCCTGTGCCCATGAAGCAGGTTTTGAAAGGACTGTAGCCAAGTTACACAGCAGGTCCACACAGGTCTCCTGCTTGAGATTCTATGCATATGCTGCTGCCTTCCACCAGTGCTTGATGAATTGGACTAGAGATACTTTCCAAGTGGCTTGTTATTTTCCTTCTTTTTAGAGGACTTTTAGACTGTAGCTCTAGATGGCTGTTTTTGGCTCTTTTCATGGAACTCCTTAGGAGGAATTTTCTCCCGCCAGTTGCAAAGATCTGTGAAATCACCCAGAATTATGAAGGGTTGAATAAATAAAACATACTGTAAGTTTAATTTTGATCTAATGAGAATGAAGCTGTTAAACAAAGTTATTTCCAAATACTACATAGCTGTGAACTTCAGGCTTCCATCTTGAGGCCAAGATGTAGAAATACTTCTACTAAACAGAAACTACTCTAAACATACCCAGTGCTTTGCATTATACAGAAGGGGGGAGGGAGGGAAGAAATTCCTTCTTCTTCTTTACCCCATCTCAAGCCACAAGAAAAGAATATAAGTCTTTCATGAAGCACAATCAAATTAATACTGCTGGCAATCAAAAGTGAAGTGATAAGATGCAGCAAAGCACACAGATGTCAGAATTTAATTTTCTCGCTTTCACCCTTACATCTCAAAAAAATAGTTTCCAAGTAATGGATGGTGTTAGTGGGAGAGAAGAATTTGCCTGCCTTGTGCTGTAAAGATTAGTGTAGAGATTTTACAGCTGAAATGGGATTCTTTGAATTTAAAGTGGCGAGGGGACAGTGACTAATAGGATGTGGAATATGCCTTTAAGAATAGAAGAACAGGAAGAAATGCAGGGGTCAAAAATGTTGCATAGAAGGAACCAGGCAAGAAAAAGAGATAAAAATGAGTGCAAGTAAAAATGAAAATGAGAGAATAGTCACGGCTGATCCGTGTGGAAATGTTGTGTGGAGTGTTTTAGTTCCCACAAATGGATGGAGTAAAGTGGCTGAGGCTGTTAGAATGAGGCAAGTGCTTGTCACTTTGATAGTACATTAGATTTCTTGTGGTTTTTCCTCATTTTGTAGAAGCACTGAGTATTAAGGCAATAAAAAAAAAATAATAATTCAGCCTATGCATAATAAATATTTCTGGATATGGTATTTCCAAAGAAAGCTTGAGAACATGATCCACCTGAAGTCTTTGTGTTAAAAAAAAAACAACAGAGGGCAAAGAATACTGTCAAACTTTTCTGACTGGAGCTGAGACAAACAAACTTGGGCATTTTTTGCAGGTAGTCTTGCAAATGACTAAAAGTTTGCTGAAGAAGAAGAGGAGACTATCTGAGAGACTTGGGGTAAGTCCTCTTTCGTAAGTCCACTTAAGGAAATACCAGAGATAAATGTGATTATTTGACTACAGATTGGGGAAAAAAAAGTGCTCCCTTCCTGCTCTTCAATCTCTAAGTGTCTTTTTATTGTGAGAATGCCTTGGAATATGCTACTCTCAACAGGGAAACATATTTTTTGTCATTTTTGTGCCTTTTAAAGGTATTCAATGCTTTTCTTTGCTTTTCATGCCTCCTTCTGTGCTGCTCTATCTTTCTTCTCCTGTGTTAGGCAGGAGGGGCAGCTGCTGCCAAGATGCACCAAGGTTTATGGGATCTCAGGGAAGTTGTCTGTCTTTCAAACATGCCAAACACTGGTTCTTCTCAACAGGGAAGAACCTCAGAGCAAATAAGGGAAAGATGATATGGGGGAGAAAAAAAAAAGGCCAGCTCACACATGTTTGCAGAGGAACATGCAGTGGCTCTGGTGTCAATAGTGCTTTGGGAGCTGGGGTCACTTCCCAGCACGTTGGCAGCTCCAGCTCTTGCTCTGTTATCTCCTGTTCCAATTGCCCGTGGCAGGAGGACAGAGGGTTATTTGTAAACAGAGCAGCTTGTTATCAGTGTGGGGAAAATAAATCAGTCCTGCTGCAATACAGGCAGCTAAAGCCTGCTTAGCATCAGTAGTCACAAACCATACCTGTCAAACAGGAATCATCAGAAGTGTGCTACCTGCTGTAAGAAACACAGTCAGTGGGCACTGCCCCAGTCACGGGTGGGATGGAGAATGGCTCAGACTGGGAGAAATGGGGGTGTTGTAGCAGCGTGGATGGCCTCACACCAGATTGCTGTTCTGCTTGACTTGTATAGGGACTGGTTCAGCTCCTGCCACAGCCAACAGCACTGGCCTGAGATCTCCTGTAATTGCTCAGTAACCCTGGGAGCTGTTGCAGGGGTTGGGATTGCACTTTACACTCGTAGTAACATTCTCACTCCTCCCTCCTGTATTATGTGTATTTGTGTAGCTTTATATTAATGTTGAGACAGACACAGAACCAGAACCTGTGACTACTAAGTAAAACACATTCAGGGAAAATCTTTAGTATCAAAAGGTGCTAAATAGCTCCACTTGCTATTTTATCAATATCGAAGTGAACACTAGAAATATTTTGGGTACTGAGAGTAGGTACTATAAAAATGTTTCTATTGCTTAAAACTATACACATGAAAAAATGTTTTCTTCTCATACCTTTCATTAATCTGGCTCCATATTTTTGGAGACAGCACTGAACATCAGAGAAGCAAGATGCTTTCTAAGATCATACCATAAATTCTCATTGTATTTCTTCTTTGTTTTTTATTGCTTCCTTACTTGGCTTGACATTTTCATCTGAATAAAGTACAGTACCAACACCAAGTTGTTCTCCAGCAGGTTTACAAAGAAAAAAAAAAAAAGTAATTCGATTAATATGATGAAAAGCTGAAAGAAACTACTGGAAGCCAAGCTACAGATAGAATTTTGCTCTTTTATTTTTTTTTTTCCTCGTTCTTATTCAGAAACAGATGCATTGGTCATCTCAAAGGAAATGAAGCTGCAGTTTTGCTAATGCCTCCAATAGCTGCTAATGTAATGCAGTATTTCCTGATGTATTATAATATTTTGCTGCCTATGTTAAGATGAAAAGAAGAAAATGTGAGTGAGCATATTAATTTTCTTTAAAAGGTGGAATGGTTTTGTTGTTGTTGCTTTTGCTGTTTGAGGACTGAGGGGAGGTGTCTGTCCTCAGTTTGGCTCACAGGACCAAGTCAGTACCTGTTCTGTCCTTGAATGCTTTACAGGAAAACAAACCTTACACAGGGAAGAAATATGAAACAGAGTTATAGTATAGACAGACTGAATTAACTTCATTTACAAAAGTTATCTCTGACTAAATCTGCTCTGACTGTGTATTCTTCCTGCCTCTGTGGTGGTTCATTTTTGTCTTCCCTTTAATTCCCTCAATCAGTTCTTCACAAATATATATGACAGAGAAAGCAAAGTTCCATTCTGGAACAATATCTAATGCCCATCTGTATCCTGTGGATCTTCAGAACAGGATTATAAAGATTTTAATAGAGTAAATTTGCATATATAGTAGGAGTATGGTACAAGTCTGGTGAGGATGTGTGTAAGAAGAGCCTAGGGGATAAAAATATGAATAATCCAAAGTACTCATTGAAATGTCATTTAATCAAGAAGATAGGGTTCGGGTTCCCTTCATACTTTGGACCAGAGATGTTTTATTTTGGCTGAGGTTGTTCTAACAGTGTGGGGTTCTTTGTTTTTTGTTTGTTTGGGGTCTTTGTGTGGATAAGCAGCAAGAAAAAGAGATTCCAGAGTATGTAACAGGCTCAGCATACTTGTCAGTTTGCTCTTGAAATGAATACAGGCTGCAGCATTTAGTTTGTGCTTGAAGCTTTCAAGGGTTCAGGGTTTTAAATTGGTCCAATTGCTAATTGATGATGCATAAAATTGTACTATAAAACACAATATGAATTCCCTCACAAACATTCAATTAGGATACAGTGTATTTCAGAGTTTTGCTGCATAATGAATCTTCTACTGAATATTTTCTAATCTCCTTAATAGATCTGAAAAAGTGTTAGGGTTTTTTTTTTTCAGTCGGACAATATTTTTTAGAAAATCACAATTTAGCTTGAAATGGGATATGTTTGCAGTTGCCATCTAAAAGTAGTGGTTAGTAAATGTACAGACCTAAGCCCTGCTGAGAGTTCTAAACAGTTTTAGTTGCAACTTACCAGTTTCTGTTGTCCTTAATAGGTAATGGTTTAAGCAAAGAGGGGAGCTTGCCAAACACAGGGACAGAGATGGGTTATTTAGCTGACTGGAGGGCAATTGTTTGTTCACAGAAAAGTGAATAGCTTCAAGAAACTTGCCTGCTTTGGGAAAAATAATTTAATTTAAAAGCTGTGCTATGTTCCTGGCCATAGAACTCCTTTTTTTCTTATCACCACCAAATCCATTCACAAAGATATGATGGCAGTGAAGGTTACGACTCCATTCAGCTTTATGGATAAATTATAATTGCTAAAATCCTTGAACAGCTTCTGCAATGGAACTCAATGTACATAGTTTTGAAAAAGGAGAAAAACCTACTGTGAAGCCGTGCAGAGCTGTGTGAATGGGGAGCACAACATGTTATCTTTTTGAGTAGAGGTTTTATTGACTCTTCAAGATCATGAAAGTAGAAAAAATAATATTTGAGAGCTCCTGAAAATCTTTCTGTAAAAATACAGAGATTCAGTAAGGAAAAGAGACTTCAGCTGTTCTCAAATTTGGTCATTTCAGTGTTGTTCCTGACATTAAACATCCACAAATTGTGCCAAATGGTGAGCACAGTTAACAACACAAAATCTACTAAAAATCCAACGTTCTCCCAATACAAATGGAATATACATTTCTGTCCAAAAGTGATGTGATTTTATTGCCTATTTATTATTTCAAAATGTCTCTGAAAAATCAGTACAGGAAGATAATCTGAATATTAACTTTCCTTCACAATCTTTTCTACTTTATTGGAGTATCTTATTTAACTTCCAGAAATAGCAAGTGTCTTCAAGAATAAAATACTCCTTCTGTTAACATAGGGCTTATGACAACCTGCTAACCCTGGAGGTTTAAGATATGTTATCTAACAGTTGTAAGTGGTGGCAGAAGAATGTTTCTAGTCTGTTGTTCGTCATATGCCAACAACCTCTGAAAGAAAGGGCGATATTTCTGATTTTAGAGCTGCAGTATCTCATTGGAATTTCTGCTGGAACTTCTGTCAGAGCTTTTAGAGTGTGTTTCTTATATCTGTGTGCAGGTTTTCTTGGAGGTTTTTTGCTTGCTTTCCCCAGAATGAAGTCACTCCAGAGCTGTTGCCTAAATGTCTGCTCTGACATGACTCTAATTGTTTTCTTTACCCCTGTGCATTTGAAGAATATCTAAACTATGAATTTCCTTTGTGGATACTCAGCCATGCAGTGTCATCAGTTTCATGTGTTGCTACTGACCCCTTCCCTTTTCCTAGCTGCATGAGGCATCTTCCTCAAAGTAGTCTAAGATTGTGTATGTTCTAATTGATTTCAATCTCCTTTGTGAGTCTTTATAATTTTGCTTCATATTTTTATTAGTTTCTCATTTATTAGCTCCAGTTCTGTTTTCATTCTTCCCTACCATTTAATTTCTCTTGCTTTCTTCCTTAGCCTTTATCAGCACATATGGTTTTCTTTTTTTTTTTATAATTTCATTCCAGAGGTGAATGTTCTTGTCTTGCATAGTTTTGCCTCTTTTTAATGTCATAATATTGTCACGCTATTGTTACTGATGCTTCATAATTTACATTTTAACAGTTTTTTCAATACTGTGCATGTGGATCAGTTCATAAGTATTCACAAATCATCCCCACTGAGACACATGCATGCATACCTCCATAGCCCAGGAAAATATGTCAGCTGAAACATTAGCAATATGTTTACTCAGCAGTACAGCCAGAGCTCATCTGAGTAGCAGAAATTGAAGGTCTTTGGTTGAACTGTAAATTCTGCAATGCAGAATACTTCTAAAGAGCATAAAATGCAGCAAATTAAGGTCACCAAACTCCATTTATGATTAGTATTGACAAATAGGCTGAATGAAAACTGACTGGAAATGTATATCCTTAAAAAAGGACTTGAAAAATCTTCTACCTGAAGATAAGCCATCGACGTGGTGTGGTTGGTGAGGCTGGCTGACCTCAGCAGCTAGCTGGTTTCCATATATTCATCCTCCATTTTGTACAGAGAAGTGCTACTCATTATTAAAGGGACCATGATATTCAGGAGGAATAGTCCTGAATGTGAAATTCACTTGCTTTCACTACACTGGAAATCACTGTGGTGCATTTAGGTTCTCCCAAGATTGGTAGTGTTGCCATCACATGGGTGTCATAGGCAATCAGTGTAATCACTGGTCCACAAATGGCTCACTGGTAATCTTATTCTCATGTGAACACAGATTTCCATCAACCACAGAACTGGGAAAAAGCAAAAACAAAACCCAGAGCTAATTCTTTAAGCCGTTCACTAATTAAAGATCCAACTCAGGCTGCTTCACTGTCTACTTCATTGGTTTGACCTAATTTGTTCCTGAAAGAAAGACAAATAACTTCCTTCAGGGTGTTGTTTTTTCAGGGACAAAGGAGCTCGGAATTATGTGTGTTCTTCAAAAGTTAAGACAACCAACAACACTGGAGGGGTTTTTTTCTCTACTCATATGTTGGCCTTTTTGGTGCCTGAGATCCATGCAGATTCCTAAATAGATTTAGAAAATAAAAAACTACACTCTGTGGTTTTCTGCAGTTTTGGGACATAGTTCAGCAGACACGTCTTGGAAATGTAAGTGCCACAGTGTCTCTTGTTTTGGTGCCAGGAGCACTTCCACTACAAGTTAATTTAGAGGCTTAGCTTGTGGAAATAACATCACCATGCTGGGCTTGGAAAAGTTCTTCTTCACATGAGATGTTAGTGATGCTTCAAAATGCAAACAACAGGCAGCACAACCTGTCCCCTGGATTTACTGTGCTCTGGCTTGTGCAGTCTCCAGAGCAGAGCTTTCTGAAGCCCTTTGGAAGAGCATTTTCATTGTGGCTCATGCTGAGTCAGCAGCAGCTCAACTTCTCTGGGATGTGAGAATGACAAGTCAATTATTTATTGGCTACAGGTGTTTAAACTTATTTTACCCTAAAGCATATGAACTCCTGCTAGCAATTAAAGGTAGTTAGCAGTTTTCACACTAATGTAAACATTTGTATGCAGTAATTAGAGCTTCTTCCCATAATGAAGAAACAAAAATGTTACTGATAGCTGCTATCTGGTACTTTGTCATTTTTTTAAACATTAACAGTGTCATTATTAATTGTTTGAAAAATGCTACTCTGATAAAATGGTTATTTTATTTCATAATAATAATAATTCCTTTGTATTCTTGTGAACTAGCAAAGCTCTGACTGCAAATGTGTGCTGATGGTCTGCACAGCTCTGGGGTAGCTGTTGATGTTTCTGTTACTGCTCTTCATTCAAGAACAGGATTCTTTCTGAATTTTGTCTGCTTTTTTTGAAGCAAATTGCAAAGAATCTCATAGTCACCAGTGGTTACAAAAATCTTTGTGTAGATTTTAACTGCATTACTGCCAGCAGTTTGCCCAGGTGGTCTAGAAGGCCAGAGGCATCCTGGCTTGTGCTAGAAACAGCGTGGCCAGCAGGACAGGAGGCAATTGGTGACCCAGGCTGTTAAGATGTGAAAATACGGTTTCATTAACCTGAAGTATTCATAACTTAGGAAAGTTACACTGATGATTAAGTGAATTTGCAAATGGAAAGAGTTTTAATTTAATGAAGGCAGATAATACAACATGAAGATAGGGTAAAAGGGAAAGTGAAGGAAGGACAGAGGTCAGCTTGAGTAGAAAGATGAATGGCATTTTCCAAATTCCCTAGTGCAGAAGGAAGAAAACTTAGAGATGTTTTTATTTAATGTGGAAGATGGTCTTTAATAAGAATAAGGACAAGGGCAACGGTGTTAAAGTGAATGAAGGTAGATTTAGATTGGACACAAAGATGACATTTATTTTTTTTTTTTAATAGCATGGTGAGACACTGGAACACATGGTCCCTAGAAGTTGTGGATGCCTCACCACTGGAAATCTCCCAGTTCAGGTTGGACAAGGCATTGATCAACCTGCTCTGGTTGCAGGTGTCCCTGCTCACTGCAGGGGGTTGGACTTGGTGCTCTTTAGAGGTCCTTTCTAACCCAAACCACTCTACAGTGCTGTGACCATTTTGTGATAGGATTAAATGAGCTGCCATGAGGGTTAGTTGCTAGTATTTGCTTTTTTTTTTTCATTTTGGTAGGCTTCATATTGAGCACTTGGTATTAAGCTGTGAAAGGCCAGTCCCATAGCATGGTATTATTATTAATGATTTCCTAAGGGTGATCTAAGTCACAGCTGCTGTGAAAATGAGTGACTAGGATTTTGAAAGTTACCAAATACCTAATAACTTCCATTGAATCCTGAGAAAATGATCCCAATTTGATTTCCTTAGCTTGCAATCTGATACCAAAGTGACTAGAAATGGTACAGTGCTCTTCCATTTAAAACATCAGCTCAGCAACATACCTAGGTGTAAAAACACACCAAATTTTGTCCTTCAGAAAACATTTAACAGGTCTAATTGGGAAGCAGTATCAAAATGGATTTTTGCTAACTTGTTAGACAGCGTTTATCACCAAGAGCAGAGGAGACAGTCTGCAGGCCATTGATTGTGTCCCACTTTAGCTGTGCTGGGGTAATGACTAGTCAATATTCTAATAAAAAAAGTTTGAAAATAAAATGGGAGTGATTGCGAAAGCCACGAGCATTTAAAATTGTTCTTAATGATGTAGCTACAGTTTTGGTTACTGGAATAGCTTTTGCTGATTTATATTAGTTTCTACTTAGATGGTTGTCTGGTTACAAATTATGTTTTCATCTACACTGAATTAAGGATTTAGAAATAACTTGCAGAATTAGCCTAATTAAATGCTTATTAATTTTTTAATAATTATCACAACATCTTGGGTTTTGCCTGAGGTTTTTGAACAAAAAAGTGCTTCACTTATAAAAAGGTTAGGAAATCGAGGTAAGAAAAGGAACTTGTTTATAAGATTTTTTTATTATAACAACAGTGATAATCTTCATTTGCTGAGCCATGCATTGCTTCATTTTACCACATACATTAGACTATCACAATCCTTGGTGATAATTTTTTATTCATTTGGAGATTGACTAAAGTCTCAGTGGAAAAAAAAAATTATTTTTTATTTATCTGGGGCAGTTCATATCCATTTAGCAGCTCCTCTTCCTGCTGTCACTTTAAAATGGGGTGAAAAGAGCAGGGATTATTACAGAGGAAGTGGTACTATTATCATGGCTACATTTTCTACAGATGTTTTTTATCTCATTTAATTCTCTTTGCTTTTTATCCAGTATTGTAGGAGAAGTAAATGACTTTTCTGACTTTTCACTGACTTTTCACAGATATATCCAGGTCCATTTTCTCAGTTATAGTTGGTTAAGAGTCTGGCTTTATATACAAGTAGATAAAATTTCTTCATTACCCTGCATTTATAATTATTGCATATCTACTTGTGTCATGATAATTGATCAGCTGTAGTCTATAGGTTCATTCACATTTCCTCAACTGCATTTTATTCCAGTGCAATTTTATACAACTTAAACATTTATTCACTTCATTTAGCCCTTCCAAAAAAGCCCTTTCTGTGCTTTGATCTCTAATTTCAGTGAGCAGAAGTGTCTCTAAATTCCCTCAGAATCTAGAGGAGAATGGCTACTTCTTTCCTCCATGTAAAATACATAGAAAGAATTAAGACTAAATAAAGGTTGAGATCAATCTATTGATCTGTTTTTTTCATTTAAGACCAGGAAGCTATTAAATTGCAGTTCTTAGAGTTCATTTGAATATTTTATTAGTACCCTGACAATTTATTTGGATCCTGAGGAAAACAGTCAAACCACTGGCAATGGGGTTGAGTCTGGCTCTGGAGCCTTGCTGATGATTCTTGCATCACTTTGTTCTAGCTTTGCTTCTTTTAGCATTTCTGTCTCTGTCCCTGTACTGGGGATTGGGAGCTAAAATAGCACTTATCTTACAGTCTTTACAAAAAAGATAAAAACTTCCATTTTTAAGTCATTTCCCGTGCTGGCTGCTTGGTTTTTTTATTTTTTTCCTTTTTTTTATTTTTTTCCTTTTTTTTTTTTTTTCTGGAGACTTTGATTCTGTCAAAGAGCCTGAGCTTCTATATGCTTAGAAACATCGTTTTGTTCCTTGGTTAATTGCTTTCTCATGCTTTTTAAACTTTTAATTTCCATCATTCTTTAATCTGCTGTCACTTTGCATATTGTCCCTTCTCCAAGTTATTTTGCCTTAAAAGACAAGTCCTTTGGGACTAGTGGGCCTTACTAGGACATGCAATTATTGCCTGGATATGGTGCTAGTTGCAGACAGATTAGTTCAGGGATGGGTTCAGAAGCTGTGAAACTATGTGTTGGAAAAAGCAGCCTAAGAAAACAGCAGCTTGGTGTATTTGGAATTTAAGGAGGTTTTTCTTCCCAGAGAAAATGGCTTTTGAATTTAAAACAAAACAAGCAAACATACACACACCCTGAAAAACCCCAACCAACCAATAAACAGGAAAACCTCCTTTGGTTGAGGTGGAAAACCTGCAGGTAAGAAATGTGTGGACAAGAATTTGTATGTAGAGAAGTTGGCTGCATTCAGAGAGCAAAGTGCATGGCCTGGAGAGCTGGGATCTGGCAACAGGTGATGGCAGAACTCTGCTTTCCTCACCCTGCTGCTCCAGCATCTGGCCAGTGCTTAGCAGGAATCACTTTGTGTCAAGAGGATTTAATATATAAGAAATATCATATCACAAATATTCTTTACGTTCCACTAGAATCTGTTGGGGAAAAAAAAAAAAAAAAAAAGAAAACCAAACAAAACCATCTTTACCAGAGAGGCTATTTTTTCTTGCTAGGATTCCACACAGAAAGTGTGAAACTTTTCACATACAGATTTCTGATATGTAAATGAAAATATATTCTCTAATCATGGAGCCTGTCTTTAAAGGTAGCCAATCTTTACCTGCTGCAGCAACATCTGCTTGCTTTTATTCAATTAAACAGCTGCAGCATGCTAGAGGAATTTGTGCTGATTTTCCTCTTCACTGTTATTTATCCAAGCGTCATCTCCAACAGAATTCTTTACAGTGCTGCTAGGCACTTAGCCATCTGAAGATAGGTAATTAGAAGTGTCCTTGCTTTTGTGTATAAAACCTTATTCTGCAATTACTCTTTTCAATCAGAACAGAATGTTGTCTCTGAGTGTTTCTCCCTTGTATTAGCTTCTGTTACAATCAAAAGGTATGCAATTAGCATCTCCATCTGATTCCCCTGGCCTCAGACTGGCACAAGGATCTGTCTTTCTACTAATCCAGACAGAATTACTGATGCCATACTGGTGGCTCCAGTTTTTCTGACTAGCATAGTTCTGTTCCTTTAATTTGTGTGATGCTTTTCATCTCTCATGAGTTCATGTTTTTATGTGTTAAAGCATCAGCTCCTGGAATCAAGAGATTTAATATTGAATATCTGTTTTATTATTAATCTCATTTTTAGAATACTTTTTTTTTTTTTTTTAAGTGTCTGTCCATGATTTTTGGAGTTTGGTCTTGGCAATACTCATCCTTAGGGATTTGCAAGAATAAATGTGGGCCTAGTTCTGTTTTCTTACCATGGGAAAACTTGCCTCACTAATGTAATTGATGGCTGACTGAGGGTAAAAATACTGGACAGAATTGTACTTAGTCTATACTTGTATCATTCCTGCTACACTCTTAGTTAAAATTTTCATTTTATGTTAGCTTTTTGTGTTAGGAATGTTGTCAGTGCAAGAGGTGTATTTACAAACTGACTTGCCTAACTGTAGCTTTGGTGATTAATGATTATTTAAGTCCACATAAACTGTTTTCTAAAATGAAAAACTATTTTTGCCGCCCTTTAAATGAGGATGGCATTGCAGAACTCCAAACAAAAAGAACCTGGTAATTGAAATGCTAGCAGATCCATAACTTTACCCAATTATTGGCTAAATCATTCTGTATATATTCAGCATCGTCTCTTGTCAAAATCCTTTGTGAGTTGGTTTTCCCAGTGCAGAGGATCTTGATGAAAAGAATCAATTAAGCCTTGGAAAAGCTCTCGTGGTATAAATATCTTTAGTAAATAAATGTTATTGTATTAGATAAAACATGCTGATTTAAAACAGTTGATAATCCCTATCTCTAGTCTGTTGCATATTCTCTGGAAAACCTCCCAGATTTCATCAGATGAATAATGCATGGGCTTCTCTTTCTGTGATTGAGTTGACTGGTTGCAATGTATCTGAATATTCTGCTGTTTGATTCTGATTTGTTCTTTATTGAGAGTTCCCCCACCGGTGCCTGCTGAGGCAGGGGAACTGCACTCAACTGCTGCTCCCACATTAGTGCAGTGCATTGTCTTCACATTAGACAGCATCAGTGATGAGAGAGGGATTTCATTTTGAAGGTACAGTCCTTGTGAAATCAAAGAGGTGAAGTGATGAGATCAGGGATGTTCTGGGATGTTAGTGTAGCTATTACTGTCAACCTCCTTGTCAAACAGGGAGATAATCCACTCTCTTCAGCTTCCAGAGTAGAACACTGGCTTTGCCATCATCATTTGCAGGTGTTGAGGTGCTCTTTAATTCTTGCTCCATGGATAGTTTTCTCTCTTTTTAATTTCTCTAGAACAAAGTTTTAGTATTCTATATTTTTTTCAGTTTCATGTGTACATATAAAACTATACGTAACAAAAACGTTGGATGAATATTTGTACTCTTAATAACAAATACATCTGCAGGATTGTGTGCTCCCATGAAGATATTCTTAGGGGGTTGCCCTGAAATCCATATGTAGAGTATTTTTTAAAAATTCAGGGTTAGTCCTAACATTAAAATCAATGAGAATAAGGGTTGAAGGATCATTTTACCAGTTATGACACTGGGTTTTTTAAATTGCATACAGCTCAAAGTCTAAATACCCAGGGGCTGAGAGAAAGAGAGAATGTAGTGGACCAAGAATGAAAAGTAAGTTGAACAGCATAAGAATCAGAAGGTTCTAAAGATGGAGAGAGGGCAATATAACAGAACATACTGTAGATTGAGGAGGTAAAATGAGTGAAAGTGCACAGATGAACAGAGGGACATTAGGGAGATGTCATTAAAGAGGTGGAAAAGCACAAAGAATTGCAATACTAGGAAATATAAATTCAAAGAAGATAAGATAAAATAACTTATGACAAATGTAAGGAGACTTAACAGAAAACAAAAGCTGGCTAAATACTCCAAAAATATGTTTGCAAATTAGTTTTCAGCTTTCTAAACAAATCTTAGTTTGACTCCCTTTCTCTCCTTGTTTGTTTCTCCAGTCAAAGCACTGAGCTTGGCTGGGGTGAATGTTCACAGAGAGCAAATGTGAATGTTGTGTAAGTGTTAATGGGTATGTGTGATTCCACTGTGTACTTACTGTGTGGAAGGTGTGCACAATTTATGCAGGCACCAATTGTTTTTTTTAACACCACCAGAAATTTGAATATTATGTTTCATGGGTTTGAGAACAATTCCATTTTTCCCTAAAATACTTAAAATTCAGCAAATGGAATAAAAAGCCCATTCAGAGAATCGATAGCTGTATAATCTTGAGTATGTACTTACCTGCAATGTAGCATGTACATGCCTTCAGTATTTTCTAATTATGCTTTATAATTTATTCAAAGTGGTCTAATGAATAAGCCTGAAAGCCTAAAATAAAATAATAGAAGACATCAGTAATGCTGAAGATGCCAGAACCAAGACTTGAAAGGTCAGTAAGAAAAAAAAGAACAAAACCTCCCCCATCCTGCTCACCATATCCATGTAAGTAATTTAACTTCTGGGATAAATTGTACAAAAGTCAGCCTGGCTATTCCCAGGAGTAAAATTATTCATGAGCATACAAGTTTACCAGGTCAGGCCCTGAATCAACAAGCCAGTGACTGTGAAAGACAGTCCAGAGCCGGAGAGTGAAAAGGAAGGTTAATGAGAAGCACTGGAAAGACGTTCATTAAAGTGGAAATTGAAGTCACCTAGGCTGAGAGTAGCGAGCTCGAAAGGAAGAAAGTGAGCTCCACTCTGCAAGTCAGCAAGAAGGTTAGAGGAGAAGTCAGGGAGCCAATCCTGCACGGGCAGCAGCAGTGCTGTCAGGGGCTGCTGAGTGGCAGCTGACCACCAGCTCTCTCTCCGTGCTGAATAATGTGTGCTGACTCCAGTTGGATGGCAGCCTGAACTGGGAGCTGAAGCACAGACTCTGGGAACAGGTGCTTTGTGGATTGCTAGGCTCTGTGCACATGAGCTTCATGCCTGCAGTGAAAGGAAAAATATCAGAGAAACAAGACTTTCACACTTAAATCTCATTTTTGCCAAGGTTTTCCCCCTTATTCTTGCATTTTTGCAATTCTGAAGTTAACATTATGTTCTGACACATCAATTTTCATATCCAAAGTTATGCAGAAATGTAAAATACTCAATTTGTAGTAACAGCTATTTTCAACGTTTGCAGTCCCAAAGTGATAAAATATCCTGGAAATTACAACATTTTTTTTTCACTCAGTAAAGTCTGTGGGTGAGGGGTTTGTTTTGTGTGTGTGTGTGTGTCCCAAGTCCTTTTACTAGTCAGTTGCAAACAGAAGGATGATTCACTCACATTCACTGCCTTTGTCCCTTATGCTGCTGCTTTAAATGGTTGGGATTTTGTGATTCTTTGCTTCTGTGTTTTTAGGCAGGCACAGACTGTGCACCAAGCCTGGGTGTTCAGCAACCTTCTTTTCATGTTGTCTCTATTCTCCTCAAGTCACACACTAAGGAGTTAAAACTTCTTTTATCACAGCTTTTGAGTATCTGGGAACATAAGCCTCTATGGGTCAAGAGGCTGTCTCCTGAAAAAGGCAATAACATCACCTGTTCTCCAACAGTTCTGTTCTCTGCTTTTGTGTTTGGTTTGATAGCAACTCTCAAAAGTTGTGAGGGTGCAGAGGGTCTGCTGGTTATTCCTGAGCGTGTGTGTGAGTGTCTGCAGTGAAACCCATTCACTGCCCTTCCTCTTATTATAAAAAAGTTGGGATGTCAGAACTGACAGCCTGGTATGTGCTGGGACAATGTGCCAAGGAAAGGAAATGTAAGTGGAAGAAACAAGCCACAAATATTGTACAGCAGGTCATTCAGTGAAAACAGATGGCAGAGACTAAGAAAACACTCATGTTGTGGAGCTTGCACTGCTTTCCTGGATTGGTGCTGTTGGTAATGTTAACTAAACGGCTCAGGGGTCCTGTCTTTGGCTTCTGATGGTGGCTGGTTACTGTTATAACATTTTAACTTGCTAAAACTGAACTGCTGAGCTAAGCATATTCAGTAGTGGCCTCCCTAAAGCCTGGGGGTTCTGTTGTAGTTTTATGCTCAGGAGTTTGGGGTTTCCACACAGAGTGAGATCCCAGTGGACATTTCCAGCACAGGCAGAAGCTGCTCCTTCCTTGCCAGCAGGGACTACCTGCTTGTCAGCTGAAATAGAGAAAACTATTTATTTCACTCTGTAAAAGTTGTATCTCTTCATACTTGATTGCTGCTAAGGTGTCAAGTGTGGACAGTCTGCATTCTGCAGGTGAGAGGAGGGGAAGGGTTGGAGTTGTTGTAAAGAAAGGAGGAAAGAGATTGTCTCTGAGGAGAAAGAGCCATACAATCAAAGGTAATGTGCTGACTGAATTACCCGAGCCCTGCTACATACCATAGCTGCCTGTACTCAATTTCCACCCAGTTGTGAACTGGTTTGCTGTGAAATATGTACATTTTGTCAGCTCACTCACTTTTTCCAAACTCCGTTTACTTTTAAGGGTTTATTTTAGTTTTTATTGCTGGACAGTCTCTTATTTAATCCATTTTTGCTCTCTGAGACCAAGACACAGATGATAATCAGGGTGTTTCTAGAAAGAAATGCCAAGTGTCATCTAACTACTGAAAACTGCACCTCTTCCTTAGGTGACAATTCTCATATCTGAAGTCAAAGGCAGATCTGAAAAGTGGGATATGATCCTCTATACCATACCAGTGATACCAGTGCCTTGGGGCTGTCTGCTTTTCCTGTATGGGTGAAGATCTGACAGTGGTTTACAACCCAGGTGCTGCTGCAGCTTTGTTAGTCTCCTCCTTAGATGAAAATGTTTGCTTTAAAGGTAAAAATTAATAAGCACTTTTAAAAAGATTGATTGATTGAGCTGTAACAGAGATGTGTTCCTGGAGGGCATATGTGAGAATTTTTTATATTGAAAGGATACAAAATGTTGCCTGTTTTTTATCACTTAGCTTACCCAACATCAAAAACAATTACAGCAATTATGAAAGACCTTGACTTTTTCCTTAGGGAAATGCTATCCAAGAAAACCCTGGTTATGTCTGGAGATTTTTCCTGTCTCTCTTAAAGCTAATATTTAGCATTTATCCTAGAGGAAAAGATTGACATAAATGACTGGTGCTTCCCCAAAGCATGTATTTACTGTACCAACTGAATTTAAATTTCATGATTCTGTTTTCCCCAAGTCTTTCTTAGGATCAGTGATTTAAAAATGCCCCTGATCCCAGTTTGTCATACGAGGAGCTCTAAGAGAGATGGGAAGATAAAAAAAGAAGTCTCACACAAGGGGCCATTTTCTTTTCACTTCCAAGTCCCACTCTTTTCCAAGGATCCCCAAAGAGCACGTTCATTGTTTGGACAAGAACTATAGCTGTCAGTCATCATCTGTCAAAATTCATTCCTCCTGTGAAGGGCTCCACTGGTTCCTGTTTACTGCTACGAACTGGAACCTCATCTGTGGCACGGAAAAGCTGCAATAATGAGATTCACTTGACTTGCTATGAATTGGGGTTGCTGTGCATGATTAGAAGGGAGTTTTCATTACTTTCCTGGGAATTCTGAAGCTGAGGATTTGCATGTTAATAGTAACATTTTACTTTTAAAGCATGCTTTTTTTCTTTGCTGAGTTCTGTGTTTAAAATTGTGAAATAGAAGCTACCATCCTTCAAGACTGCATGTTGTCTCAGTGACTTCAGGGGGAATTCAGTTTACTTCACAGATATAAAGATTTTTTTTTTACCCTCACTTAACAACTCCAGAAAGCTTCTGTTAAGATCAGGAAATTGAGATATATTCTTTCCAGCTTCTACGTACCATTGCCAGAAGGAAAGATCCTGCCAGCCAAATTTATCCTGGGTTAGACTTCTGAATTTGCATCAAGGACTAAAAGTTGCATTGATTTTGCTTTGCAATTTGATTTTTGCCTAACAACTCAGGCCAGAGCCCTCGCAGAGCTTTTGTGGTTCTACATGGCCAGTAATGGAGAAGGGCTGGAGGAGAGGATTAGGTGAAGCTCTAGGAAAACATTTTTGTTTCAAATAAACAGCTGTGAATTGGAATGTTCAAAGGGAGCAAATCCCAATTTAAAATGTATAGGCAAAGATTTCTCATACTTATTTTTAAACCTTAACATCTCCTTAAGAGCTCTACAAGTTCTTGAGATTTATAGAACTGGTTTAACACCCAGAGTCTAATTTTGGGGCATATTCATGTCTTCCTTTTTTAACATCTATACAGGCTCCTTCATCTTTGCAACACACTTTTACCTACCTGTGTTATAAAAAAATCCATCTCTCCAAATTCTTTCAACTTTGGATTTCATCTGTATCCATTTTTAAACTCTTGTGGAAAGGATAAGGACAAGAAAAAAAAGGTTGGTGTGTCTGTAACCAACTGATATTTGCAATATTCTTTCTGACATGATTTGTTTCTGTAAAACTGTAAATCCAACTCCTCAGTCCTCCTTGCCTTGGTTATTCCTTGCTAAAAAACTGCTTTACTGTGGAAGGTATAAGTAAAATTCTTCGTTTCATCTTGTGTCAGACTTTTATGCTCACCTTGGCCTCTTTGAGACCTGCCAGTTACATGGCTAAGAGACAAGCAGATAATGGACATGGCTAATGCAGTTGATTAATAAAGAAATTAAGAGTGTTTGCACTGAACATTTGTGCATGTAGCTGTGAGAACTGCTGTTCTGTCTACCAGCTAGTTCAAATGTACAGAGTTCATGGGGTGTTGTTTTACCAAGTAGGCAAAGCTCTACTAACCAGGCTGTGTAGGACACTGTCATTTGGAAGCTGGGACATAAATGATGATTCTCCAGTACAGAGAACCAAGTTCTGGGTGAGTGGAATGCATGTGCCTCAGGCAGGCAGATTGGTATGAAGAGTTAGAAAGTTGGGGTTTTTTCTTTCCTTTTATCTAAAAAGGAAAAGCACTGACTCCTGTGTGGGCTTCACACAATTGGAGGAGTGTTCCTTTGGCTTAATTTTATTTTTCTCCTGGAGAGACTGACTGATTTTCACCCACCCACAACTGAAAGCAGCCAGTTACTGATACACTGTTCTTTAGGCCCCTCATTCTTTCAGCAGTTTTTGCTCTGCAGTCTGCTGAGCCCTCTAACTTCTAAAAGCTAACACTATTATGGGTTAAAAGGCCACTGTTTAAACTGTACCTTAAATAATATTTTAATTTCTTCAAGTTTGTTGCCTTTGGTGTCACTAAACCGTGCAAGATTTAGAGGAGCTGGGTTAATCATACAGTGTTTTATGATTTTTGGAGGATTTTGTCAGTGTTTGAGGTGGTTGTGTCATGGAAGCAGAACAACTAACTGTGTGCTACAGATGCATAAATCTAGACTTCATATCTGTAAGAAGTTATGCTTAGCTTGTAAGAGAAGTAATCTATTAAGTCTGTAATCATTTTTAGTTCTATTTATAATCCAGCGTCCAAAGAAGCTTTCGTTAGGGAGCTGAAATCCAAATAAATAAAATAACCTGTGCCATAAGTGTATAATTACAGAAGATTTGAGAGTTGATTAAAACCTCTACAGCTACACAAGCCTCTCACAACATTAATGATTTGTGGCCAATATATTTTGTACAGAATTAATGAGTGTCTAGGGCTATAGGTTTCTTTATTTTGGTCTGGGTCATTAACATACTCATTAAAGCTTAAAAAGTGCTCTTAGCTGTCAGCTTTATTTATTTATTTGTTTGTATCTAACCTGGAAGTCTCCTTTTGCTGAGACTCTCATGCACTAAATTTACTGCTTCGTGCCCACGGAGAGCCTGGGAAGGTGCTGAGCATTAATGCCTCTGCTTGAGAATGGCCACGAGTGATGCTTTGCCACTTCGCTGAGCAGGATGGAATAGATCTTGTCATGTTCTCCCAACATCATTCAGAGCCTTGTTTCTGTCAGGCAGCCCCTCTCCAGTGTGTCTGAGAGCAACACGTTGCCATGAGACCTTTCTGAGTCTTTTTGTCCTTTTCTTCAGGTGAAATGATGGTCTCAGAACTCTTAAAACACACAGATGTGAAAGCAGTTGAGTAAGTAGCTTTATGAAACAGATCTGTGTCGTTCCAGAACCTGAGTTTTGCACTTAAAATCATCCAAGTGTAATTGGTTTCCAGCTTCTGTTACTTTCCACTGAACTTTGAACAACACTCAGTCTGGAAACTAGTTTGGATTTGTTTCTTTCAATTAAAGCTTACATTGTGATTTAATGTTCTGGTAAGTGGAATTTTAAGATGATATTTGTGCTAGTGTTATGAGACTAATATGTGCTGTACTCTTCTGAGATCAGTCTAAAGCTTTCAGAATTAATAGAGCTGCTCGATTATTTTTTGCACTCTAATACTCAGCTTTTCCTAGAAAAACTGCTGGAGTAAATGATTCCTCTCAAGACAGAAAAAATGCAAAGGAGAACTTTGTTCCTTGGTAGAGAGAAAGAAAGCATCCAATGTCATCAGAAATCTAGGTGGTCGGATGGAACTTGCCATTCCTTTGTCATGATAACTCTGTCTCTGCCCATCCTGCATTTCCTACATGCTTTCAAACATGGAACTGGGGCTTGATACTTTCTGTATCAGGACATTTTAAGTATCCTGTTTTATTCAGAATTATACCCTACTGCACTACTGGCTATACCTGTGCAAGTTTGAACACTGCAGGTATTTAATGTTTCTGCGAACAGAGAAAATGATCCTGCTGTTAGCAGATGTTAGGTGGGTGAACAGCAGAGGCTTTGCTCAACAGTGGGAAAAGTAAGAAAAAAAACCAAACAAACCAAAAAAACCCCACAAAATTGCAGTGGTAGGAGAATTGTTTTAATGATAACCAAGTTGTATTGGGAAGAAGTGTACATTAACTTAACACAGGCATTGTACTCTCGGGGTGACAAGGTCCAGTTGCAGCTCTTCTCACAAATGAAATGGGGTTGATGGTTTGTGGTGAGGAGTTCTGCATTAGGCAGGAGATCTGAAGAGATCTGAATGCTGCTGACAGAAAATCAAGAATGTACCATTCAGAAGAGAGTCAATCTTGTTTGATATGGAACAGCCCCTTTCAGCATCTAGGGAGGAAGAGCCCCATAGCACTGATGACTGCACACAGGAAAGACCCAGTCTTTCTATTATTCTCTGCATCTGTAGGCCAGCAGAGGTTTTCAGACACCAACAACATTCCTTTTGGTAACTTTATTAGCAAACTGGGCATCACTTTGTGGTTTAGAGTAGGAAACTATTGCAGCTATCACTTCTATCATTTGCTGTTCCCAAAATAATTTTACTATTGAAACATTTACTATAGATTTTATTTCTTTTTTTTTTTTTTGTCTCTGAAATACTGTATGACTTGCACTGCAGCAAGCTCGAGTGGTCACAGATTATTGATTTTTAGTTTTTTGATAAAAAACTTCTTAACTGTAATATTTCTGATATATGATTTTGGTGTGCATTGCCAAGGGAACAGTCTTCAGCAACATGCTATGTATATTCTTCATTGTACTGATGTGTTGTCTGTTGGAAAGAACTGCTTTTCTAAGAATAACTGCTATAATTTGTTTAATCTTACTGACAATGTCAACCTCATTTGGACTCTGATTTATTACTGGGATGTTTTATTTAATAATTTTCCTGAGTGCTGCTTTGCTGTTACTAAAGAAATCAAAACGGAGAAGGAAAAAATGACACATATCAAACTGAGATTTTTCTCCATAGATCCCTCTAGCTTCTGTACAAAGCAGGAGGAAGGGGCTGCCCAGGGAAGTGGCTGAATCTCCATCCTGGGATGTGTTTGGGAGCTGTGTAGATACGATGCTCAGGAACATTGTTTAGCAGTGGACTTGGTAGAGTTACATTAATGACTTCTTCATCTTAAAGGTCTTTTCCAACCTAAACGATTCTATTTCCCTATGAAATATGCTGCTAAAATCCAGGGACAGATTAGACTGATAAAACAGAGTAGGGAAATGAGTGCAGCCACATCTCTTTGTACAAGAAAGCAAAGTTCTTT
>JANHGL010015163.1:0-49800 GCA_024611195.1 Ceyx melanurus | reverse complement strand
CAAAAAAAGTTACAATTAAGAAAGAGAAGCAGCCATGCTTAGAGAGTTGCCTCTTTCAGGGAGCTTGATTCACTGCCATGTTCAAGCTGGCAATTAATTCCCTATCCTCATCTCCTGTTGGGTCATTCCTCATGTTTTAGCTTGTTGAGTTTCTGGAAATAGCTTGTTAACTTAACCCCTGGGTATTGTATTTTAACAGACACTTGAATGAGAAGCCAGTTAGGACAGAACATTTAGTCAAGATCCATTGTTTCATATATATATGCTATGAGTGCCTGCTAGATATATATATATAGATATTCATCCAGAAAAGATCTGCACAATTTGCTTTTTCTTTCCCTCTGCCATCAATGCCATCTTAAAACAGTTGTTCATCAATTGCTAATGCTGATGAGATTGTGACAATGCAAATCAGGCTCCACCAATGATTTTTTTCTATCTTCGTTTGCAATCCATTTAATTTTAATAATCTGGTGGTATCTTTTTCATACCCTTCAATTTGGAGATTTTCCTTTCCTCCATTTAGAAGTAGATTCTTCTCCTTGAGGAGTACTAGAAAGCTCTACAAAGAGCAGACATAGGCAAAAAGAAATCATATTCACAAGTAGAGCAAAATCATGCCTAACTTAAATGTCATATTATTGCCTCTTTGGTGGTTGAGGTTACACCTAGAAACGGTTTCATTGCAGTTCTATGGCTCTGAACTTTAGTTTTCCACATGTATTAAAATTTAATCCAACCCAAATGCAAGCCTCTAATGGCTTTTGCTTTGCTTCTCACAAAGACCCTGCTAGCTGCAGCTATTTAGAAGCCATGGGATGGGCATAGTTGTAGAAGTAAAAGCTCATGCTTTGCTTGAACAGATGATCTCTCTTGTGCTTGTAACATCTTTCAGGATTGTAATGCAACTCCACTGGCAATACAACTCCATTGGCAGACAGCAAGTGAGTTTGTAGCATGTTTGCATCTGAAGATATCGTTGCAAATTCCACCTCAGTGTTCCAATTCCATACTGGTAAGAAGACCTTTTGCTGTACCTGGAAGGAATAAAGGATTCATTGAATGCTCAGGCCTGTAACTGAGATAGCTGGAGTCCCATCTTGCTTTTCTGAATGTGCAAGTCTAACTTCTCCATTTTAAAGGTTCTTGTTGAAACTGATTCCTTGCCATTATTTTGTTACATCTATGGGCAAAACATGTCAGCCTGAATAGCTGCAAATGTACAGAAATTAACATTACAGAATACACGACTTCAGTGATAAAAGTTGAGTCAAGTGCTGTCTTTTGTTCCCATATAAGCTTTATGTTTGCACTGCAGTCACTTTTTTTTTGTGTTGAAAGAACTGGATCAGTTCCTTACAATGACATTGTGTTTGTCAGGCTGGTTTGGAACTTCCTCAGAGTACAGACGTGCAGAGCAATGTACTTTTTGCATAGTTACACAAAAAGCACAGTATGTAAATCTTCTGTACCATCACTTTTAATTAAGTGATACGTGTTAGCTGAATGACAGAAAACCGGTGTGTAGAAATGTAGCCTTATTTGCTCGTTTTGACAACTCAGAGCCTTGTACTAGAAATACTAAATACATCAGTTGTAGCAGTTCCAGGTACATCACGGGATCACAGCATGGTGGGGGTTTGAAGGGACCTCTGAATACCACCCAGGCCAACCCCTCTGCCAAAGCAGGTTCACCCAGAGCAGGTTCCCCAGGATCAAGTTTGGAATCTCTCCAGTGACGGTGACTCTGCAGCCTCTCTGGGCAGCCTCTTCCAGGTTCTTTCACCCTCAAAGTAAATAGGTTTTTCCCTGAGGTTGAGGTGGAGCTTTTGTGTTCTAGTTTGTGTCTGTTGCTCCTTGTCCATTAGGCACCACTGAAAAAAGAGTGGTCCTCTTGACACACACCCTTTAGATATTAATAAGCATTGATTAGCATAATCAGTTCAAAATAGGAACAATAACTGTCCTTCTTAGGTTATGTAGTTTCTTTTTTTTTTTTTTTTTAGGTGACTTTAAGAAGACTTTCCTAAGCTGTAATTAATTGGCTAACTAGGGAAATCTGCCATAGGAATAAATGCCATAGGAATAATTCCTACTAGCTAACTTTTGTTGGGAAACCTTTATTTTTGAAGGCTATTAAAACATGCATGAGCAGCTACCAATTACTTAGTCCAGGGAGATTTTTTTTACAAAAAAGATGTGAAAATTACCATACAATAATAATAAAAACAGTGAATATGTCACCTACAGCATCAGCATAAGTGCTTCTAATAACTTCAGGCAGTAGATTATCTAATTAAATTCATCAATGTGCTTTAATATCAGTTTAAATAGTTGATTTGAAATTGGAAAAAACTAAAGTTTATTTGCATGAAAGGCAGAGCTGCAAGTCTCAAAGTGGCGTTGGATGCTTATCCACAAGATAACTTTCTGTTCCTGTGAAGTCTCTCTTTCTGTGATTTATTAAAAAAAAAAAAAAAAAAGTTAGAAATTGATAAAGAATCAGCTTTTGGGGAAGATTTTATGTTACTTTTTTATAAAAGGAAAAGTGCCTGCTGGTTAACCACTGCCTGCATCCATAATTCCTGGATGCTGAGAGGGTTTTTTTATGCTTCAGGATACAGCAGGAATGTAATGATCTCTTCTGTGGCATTGATGTTGGTGTTCTTGTCCCTATCATTTTGCTATTGAACGAGCTGCCAGTGCAAATAGTGGCTGCAAGTAGGGGGTATGAAGGAGGTGAATGGAAAGTTTCTGGTATTAAATACCAGTGGGTAATAAAGTGAAGCTGCTCTGTCTTGCAGCCAGAAGTGAAAGCTGAAATAAATGAGGAACATAAGATGTGCATCTTAAAGGGGAGATTTAAGAGAATAGTCACACTTCCCTCTCATTCCCCCCTCTACCTACTGATCTATTCTGCTTGCTTCCTGAAAATTGTCTCTTCACAGGCGAGATGGCAACAGTTGGCCTGCACTTCATGCCACATCTCTGTGTGTTTGCTGGTGTTGATTGACTGCTGAGGGGGAAAGGGAGTTGCAGACAAAGGGCACAGCAGTGCTGGGTATCTAATGGTGTGGATTCTAGATGAGAGTGGGGAAGTGCACTGCCTCAAAACACAGGTGATGAAAGGAAGATAAATTGTGGCTAAAGGATAAAATGTATGTTGACTTGTAATTAAAGATATATATAGTCAATGTCCTTCAGAGCTCCCCTAGAGAGATTTTTTCCTTGAGATAGAAATTTGGTCTTATACAGTTAACATGTTCTCATGTCCCTAGATCTTCTTATCTCTTATCCCTACCAGTGATGGCTGGTAAGTGTGTTTTGGGATTTTATAATCATCCCTCCACCCCAGCCCCCACACTGCTCCCCTGGGACTACTGTCTGAAGGTACTCCAGCAACTGAAATAACTGTGATGGAATTCATTACATTGCTTTTCTTGTGTATCTAGAAACAGGCTGTAGAACAGTCCTTAATGAACAAAAGATGTGCAGTGTAGAGTTGTCTCCTTCCAGCTCTCTGCCATAACCTCTTTTTTTTTTCAAATCAGTACTCTGGTTTTATTATCCCAGAGTATGCAAAGCATTTTTCCCTGAAATAAATGATTTGAAGACCATTTCTCTCTTTAGCACATGCTTGAAAGTAAGAGTCTGTACTTAGGCACCATAAACAGCTGAACAAGGGTGAGTTATTTGCTTGCTAGTTGGGATGAGCTTTCAGCTTCTCTGCTCCTGCTGCACCTTACACGAAGGCTGAACCACTGCTGGGATCTCTGGTTTTGGATGAGGCTTGGAGCAGGAGGATTTCAAAAGTAGGGGCAATGAAGTAATCAGTAGAGCTAAAGAAGACTGAAGGGTGACCAAAACCAGGTGGAAATATATTGGGATTTTTGGCAGCAGCATGGTAGGATAAAATCCAGAGATGGGTTGCTAAAATCCAGAATGTGCTTTAGATAAAATTGTGAAAACATAAAAAGCCAGGGAAAATTTAATAATTACTCTTGCACAGTCTGCTCCAAATATGTTTCTTTACATTCAGTTGAAGAAATTAAGGTGGACAGAAATATGCACGTAGCTGAAGGGTGGAAAATCTTGTTCTGTTTTTGAAGTCTTTGTTACTTCTCTACAACACTAGGGCAGAAATTGTGTATAAAGTATGATTTTTAAATGTCACAATTATACAGTGTTTTTGGAGGAAAAAAGAAACTTGACCCAGAAAATCTATCAAACCACATGAAAATCTTACGGTTCCGTGTGGCCGTTTTACTACAAAGGATAAGTACATTTTGTGTTCATTGGCAAGCTTGTCTTGATTGGAAAACTCAAAGGAAGATGAGCTTTATTTCTAGAAAAACTTAGGCAATTTATGTTTCTTTTTATTGAAGTAATGTGTAATTTGTGAGGCTGCATGGGTTAGGTGTGAAATCAGATGAACTTCAGTAGTTCCAGTTACATTACACTGTGGCTAATGCCAAAGACACCCTGTGAAATGAAATTGCTGAATTTCACACAGCACATGTACATAAGAAAAAAGAAAAGGGACTTCACTTGACAGCCAGTCGAGAAAAATCTGCATTTCTCTTGTTCTAATGGCAATAGAATAAAGGATTTCTTTTCAAAGTAGTATTATGTGGATATTAAATAAAATCCAAGCATTTAATTCTATGTTCTAAAGTGGCTTAGTCTCTTGCCTGTAAGATTCTGCCAATAAATTCAAACTGGATCAGATACAGCTTGCAAAATCTTTCAACCATTTTGCTATCATTACAGAGGCTGATGCAGTATTTCTGAGACACCATTTTTTGGCTATAATTAATTTTTTCAGTTGCAGCATGCTTAAGGTTATAAAGAATTTCAGCGTGAATGTAAATGTGTTTCCTAAAAATAGCTTTCAAGAGAACAAGATTAATGTTTACCATAATGCATGCAGTTATAAGAAGTTAATGTTTGAAAATAAGGCTACTTCATGGTGATTATTTTGGGGTTTTGTTCTTTTTTGTCGATCTGTTTCCCTCAACGTTATGTAATTGAGATAGCCTTCAAGAAAGAGGATTGATGAATCTGAGCAAATCCATGTCCTAGCTGTTTCTTTTCCTGTAAATGGCCAGTATTGATTACATGTTGTTATAGACAGATGAAGCAAACCAAAGATGTGGTGGGTTCGGGTTGTTCATAATTCTAACAAACATAATGTAAGTGAATTGGAGAAGAGTCAATGCAACAGGTATCAAGTTTGTATAGGGACAAAGAAGTACAGTTCCTTCTCTGGAGACATTCAAGACCTGCCTGGATGTGTTCCTGGGTGACTTAGTCTAGGTGACCCTGCTCAGGCAGGGGGGTTGGACTAGATGATCTTCTAGGCCCCTTCCAACCCCTGACATTCTGTGATTCACTTGATACATGGCAGACAATAATATGCCCCTTCACAGAATCATCCAGGTTGGAAAAGGCATTTAAGATTGAGTCCAACCACTCTACCAAGTCCACCACTAAGCCGTATCCCCTTTTAAACACATCCAGGGATGGTGACTCCACCACCTCCCTGGGGAGCCTGTTCCAATGTCTGCCAACCTTTCAGTGAAAAAAAATTCCTAATGTCCAGTTTAAACCTCCCCTGGTACAGCTTGAGGCCCTTCCCTCTTGTTCTGTCACTAGTTACTTGTGAGAAGAGAGCAGCACCTACCTCTCTTTCAGGTAGTTGTTGAGAGTGAGAAGTCTCCCCTCAACCTCCTTTTTTTTCAGGCTAAAAGCCTTGTACAAGTCCGTGGCCGTACCTCAGTTTCTGTCTGTGGCTTCTAGGTTTCAAATTTTGTTTGGTAGTTTGGTGATTTCCCTGTAGTTTTAGTAGGAGTTGTTTATCCAGAATCCCATCCATGGATCTGTGCTTGAGGAGATGTGAACATGTTGAAAGGCCAGAGGAGAGGTCTGTGTGTGTGGTGTGTGGCATTTTAAATACTGCTACGTGCCTGGGCTGTGATCTGCTGGTACTTTGCTATCTAGCACATACAGGACTTGAAAGATGCATAAACTTATTGAGATATCATACAGCATGTGCTCTCCTTCTCTGGTATAGATTTGGTATTAAGAGGGTGTTAGAGCTGTGAAGCATTGGGCTTTTATTTATATTTGGGGTGTAAATTCCTGAATTTTGTAAGTACTTTTGAGATACTTAACCATGGATATTTGGTGTTTTCTTTTCTGTGACCTAAGTGGTTTTGTAACTAACTTCTTGTTAAGGCCAAGTTGGAACTAGGCACATGAAGGGTGGGCTTCCTGCTTATATGTCTTTTTATTCCTTCTGTAGGTGAATTCTGCACATTTATGTCAATGTTATTATATTCCATTAACTTTTGATTCATGTGTAATGTTACTCTCCTCTCTTAAAAGATGCCTGAGAGTGGCATGGAGGGGTCACACTACATAAAGGATCACCCGGCTGCTTGCTTGAAATAAGAACACTGCACACTTGATAAATAGACTCATATTGCCTTTGCTGTGGTTTCTAGCAAACCTTATATCAAATTCCTGAAGGGAATGGAAACACATGCTATGTCCCTTGTCAAGCATTCCTCTCCAGAAAGGATATCCAATAACTGTAGAAAAGCATGTGCAGAATTATTGCAAGCCTTCTGGGTCTGCTCCACCAAAGCTGTTAGTGTTCAAGCACCTTGTTTTTCAGACTATAAATCTGCCCCAAACTTGTGTTTGAAGGACAAGGCTAAACACAGAAGCTGAAAGAGGTACTGGGGTATCCATGTAGTGCAAGTCTAAGTGAATCCCTGAACATACAAGGGATTTTGGGCAAATGCAGTTTTACAGATTGAGGTTACCTAGGAAGAATTCAGTATTTTGTCCCCCAAAGTAAATAAAATAACTTTAAAAAAAAATGGAGCTACTAAGTTTATAAGTTAGATTATCTGATCTTTAAATTTAATTATTCATTGATTTGTTCTGCGGAGGGGGATGAAATACTGAAATTTCTTCTGTATAACCTTTCAACTCCAAAAGATATTTATTTGTTTGGAATTTAGATTGCTTTTAAAGCAGAGGACACCCAGGCAATTTCATAACACTGTTTATATTTAAATTAGAATTAACAGTAAAAAGCATTAAGTTCACACCTTTGTTGTCTCTCTGCTTTTCCTGTCCTCTCCTTAAGAACTGTACTGAAATATTTTTTATGGTATTAGAATTAATAGGAATTTAGGGTTGATGAGCTATCCCCTTATCTAGAAGACAATGAGAGAGGGATTTATTTAACAAATGTGCCAAAAAAAAGAAAACAAAAAAAGGACCAGCCCACCAAAAAGCAGAGAGCTCAATGTGTTAGGATGTGTTAAACACCAGCAAAGGGAACCAAATGGGAAGAGGGCCTGAATAAACTCCCTTCTAGTTCTCTTACTGAGTTATTGTAAATGCTCTATGTCAGGTGTGAAATCAGCATTTTTGTGGGGGAAAGGAAATATTGTTGTGGGAAAAAAATATGTATAAAATCATATAGCTAACCTAGGGCTGTAGAAAGATATTAAGCCAGATTTCATAAACTCAGAGAAACTTGGATTCTGCTTCATAATGCCATTTAGTTACAAACAGATGCAGAGGCATCTAGCAATGTTTTTCCTTTTTGTTTTCTGTTTGGTGTGGTTTGGTTTTGTTGTTGGTATTTTTGTTTGTTTTGCTTTTAAGAAGTGCTTAGTTTAATTTCCGTGGACATTGAAATAACTGACTGAAACCATTGGAAGTAACTTTATCTCTTTTGAGATGCCAAGTGTTTTAAAGAGCCATTGAAAACAGGGGATTTTCCCTGTCATTTTCCCAGTCCTCTGTCATTTGCCATTTAAAAAACCTTTGCTGTGAATATGAAGATTATTTTGGGTCTTTAATGTCCTGCTGAGCATTACTGATCTAGAGCTTTCCACCAGCAAAGATGGTTGTTCGGTGTGGTAAGTTGTAGTTGGCTTGGACATCTTGCTGGTACATGAGCTATAGAGCAAAGTTGATTTCCCATTTGCTTTTTTATGAGAATAAAAGGACTCATTTTCCTGGTGCTGATCTGGAGAGCTCTGAAAGTGAATGTTCTTCATGTGTGATTGGAATAAAGCCTTGGCAAAGGGGAGCTGTTTTTCACCTTAGTTGTTCTGGGTCTGATAAGTTAGTGCTCTTGGCTATTGATTCTTCCTAGTACATGTCACTTTTTGTTAGTCTCATTAACAACAATTCTTTCCCCCCAAACTCAGTTTCATCCTCTTTGATCAGAAAACTCGTATGTCTTGGCCCAGTTTCAGCAAACGCCTACAGATCTGCTGTTGAACATTTTAGTCTCCTCCTGTCTCTTTAAGCTCATCTTTTCAAAGTGCACGGAGGAGAACAATTTTTACCATCAATAGTGAAGAGAAGCTAAGCAGCAGATGTAATCACACAAGTATCTTGTATTGGTTATAAATAAAATGTTAATCATTAAGAACACAGCACTTCTCATGTAAAAGATGCTTGAAGAGCTATGCTATGTTTTAAAAATTTCTTCAGCTTATCATCATTTATGAAATCATATCTGCATCTGAAATGACCCTTGATAGGAGAATCTCACTGTATATTAGTTCAAGCTTTAGTTAATTATTCTTTCTGCATGGGGTTTAGGTCTTAGAGTCAACCTGAGTCTGATTGGGCATCTGAAGTGACAGAGACATTACCTGATCTCATATTCTGCTTGTTACAGGAGAGAATTACTTGTTTCTTTTAAATAAAATTTCAGTGGATATCAAAACACTCCAACATTTCTTGCTCTAAAGGTACAGCTGTAAAAAGTTATTAACATTGCTTAGCAATATGTAATGTATTAGTGGTTCTTCATCCTAAGGAGTGGTTTTCATCCATTTCTTCTTTGCATGTCTGTGGAAATTGAGAAGTCTACTTTCTCTACTTTCTCCACTACTGTAAATAACTTCTGTAGGGAATGAAATGAATTCTTTTCAATATTGAGGCAATCATGTCATAGATGCCTAAAACCACAAATAGGAAACATAGGTCTGTTCTGGATGGCCTCAGTAAGTGATGGTGGTTAAGTCATTCCTGCTTCTTCACATCTCTAAGGCCAGCAAGATACTGGTGAATGGCTCTGATTCCACTGAACTGGATGCCTGCATTTGCCAAATACACAGCAGAAGGAAAACCACAAATCCCTTGGGACTGTGCCTTGGCATGAGATGATTTTCATATTACTAAGACTAGTTTGTAAAGAAATCTTACACACATCCACCTGAACTCACTGATGCTTTCAGTGGAACGAGGACAAAAGCTCCTTGCAGAACATGTTCAGAATGGAAAAAGTAGATTCATTCATGTCAAACATGCCTTTGAATGGAGTTGGTAGTCATTGTGAAAAAGAACTGTACTCGGAAACAAAAAGGAGATTAAGTTTGGCACAAAATGGCAGGATGTAGTTTTTGCAGGGAAAACCTAAAAAGGGATGTTGGGACTTGCTTTAAAACATTGCTGAATTTTCAAAGCTAGCAAGTTATGTAATGAGGAATGTGCATGCTCTTTGTGAATTGGTATCTCTTAGTTATAGAGTACTGTAAATAATGTTAATATGAATGACATGGATAATATTTTACTTGTTGCTAAGGGAACCATATTCACTGGATTTCTTTTTTTTTTGTTGTTTTTACAGTAAAAGTTGGCACGTATTTTGGAATTATCTAGACAACTGAGCATGCAGTTTTCACACAAGTTTTCTCTGCAGATCATCCAGAAAGCCTGTTAGAAAAATACTTTATTATTTGGATTTCTTGATGCAATCACTGGCAAATCTTGACATTTTGGATCTTTATTAAATTTCCTTACCTCTAATACACCTTGAAAATAAGTAATTCTGAAACAGGATAATAATAATATAATAATAATAACAACACTTTGCTTTTATTTTTGTGGCAGTGTTAAAATACTTGATGAAGAGATCTGATTTGTCAATTTTGGTGCAATATTCCTAGTGCAATTCATTGATGTTTGCTTGTTCCAGAAGGTGGGTATATAACTGTTGTGCCCATAAATTTATACAGGATATCCACTGGAGTCATCCAGTCCTTATTATTGCACGTGTCATGTGTTTGGTACAGACTGGCTTTTCTTGTCAAAATCTTCTTATACTGTATCTAGACAGACATTGTCATGGCTTCTGTATACTTCTAAGAAGGAACATTATATTGGCAAATAATAATTACTTTTAAACAAGTGTCCATGGATATGACTGCTCTGAGCACCAGCACTGCTTTTTTCTGGAGTATAGCTGCATATGAATTAGAAACAAGAAGCTTCTCCCATCAAACTGGCTTTTGATGGCACTTCTCTTGCAGTCATCTGCTTGAAGTTCATTTCTTTTAAGCATCAGGAGTTGGTCTTCTGTTGCTGAAAAAAAAAATAAAAAAATCTTTCCATCAGGAAAAAGATTTGCTGTCTTTTTACCTCTGATGCTTTGCCATAGAGAACTATTCTGTGACTGAGCAGACTGCTTCTTGATACTGTAACTTGGCTCAGTTTCCTGCAAGAAAAAATTGTCAGTGCCTTGATATGGTGAGTCTTGTACTTTGAAGTATTACAGCATACTTGTAAAAAACCTCCTGTAGTTGACATGTCCAGGATGGGACTCTCAGTGCACACAAGACATTTGAGCCTCAGTTCTGGAGACAGCCACAGTTCCTACTCCCAGGTACTCCTCATACCTACAATTTGAAAGTCTTCAGTTCTTGTGCTTCTTTAGTGTATGCCCAGAAGCAACAGATGCTGTACAATCTTTCTTTGGCCCAGAAGGTATCAACTGCATAGAAATTGCTGTTAGAGAGATGATTTTTTTTCCCCCTTTCTTTTTATATGCCATCATCAAAGGTAGGGAATTGCTAACAGTCCGAGTTACACAGTGGCTGCCTCTGCATTTGCAGCCCTGTTGCTTCAGTTACACAGCAGATAAATTAGAAACTCATTTCATTAAGCTGGAGCTACATCTCCAACATACAATTCATGTTGTAAAGTAGCTTTTTATTAAAGGATTAAGGTGTTGTCATTGCTAAGCACTAAAATTTTCTTGTTTATATTCTGAGCGGTCTGAAGATGTTTACAGGCCAGATCTCAGATTCCAACCAGACGTTTGCACAAAGATTTCTTTTGGATTTCTCAGTGCAATGCATAATATGATTTGGCCTGTCAGTTCAGTTCCTGACATGCAGATGCCCATATTACAGAAGCCAACAGCATTCTTAATATCAACTGACTATCTCATTAGTGTTCATAGCTGCAGGGTATGGAAAATCACCCTATGAAGACTGTGCTTCATTTTTAACTCATCACCATTTATTCTCAGAGAGAAAAATATTCTTGTGGTTAGAACACGGGGCAGGAGTTTTAGGTTATGTCACTCTAGATCTAGAGTTCTCTTCCTGGACAAATCCCTTGGCTCTCTGCTTTTCTTTTTAGTCTCTAAGGAATGTGAGCTGCTGGCTGCAGGCTCGTGTGATCAGGTCTCAGCTGAGACAGGTCATGCTCTATCCTCCTCCTCCTCTCACCCTCACAGCTTCAACTGCAGAACACCTATGTAGAAATGATACCCTGTGGATGGTCTGAAATACAAAGCTTTATGGATGTTTCCACCTCAATAGATAAAATTTAACTCTCCTGCCTTTTAGAAGAAATTTTGTCACAGTTTTTTTTTAGATACATGGTTTTCAGGACCTATATTCTTGGGTATTTGGAGGAGAATCATCACCACTATGAATAAAGGGTTTGTACTCTTCTGCTTCTGGTGTAAGGAGTGTCTGGAATAAGCAGAATGTGGAAGCAAGAACATGGCTTCTTGAGCATCATTAAATATGGGGAGAGGAGGAAATCCATGGTGTTTAAGGCAGGTTAATGGAGGGGAAATAATCTTTTACAAAGATGCTTTTCCTATTCCCATTCTTGTTCTAATATCTTCTCCTTAAAGCTTTTTACTCGATTTTACCCTCTTTCACCTAAATAACTGTAGAGAAATGAAATAGCCTTAATGATATGTATTAAAAAATCTACTTTACAAATCCATTTGTTCACATTGATCTTCCATTCACATAACTCACAGCCTTAGAATACTCAAAGCCTAAACTGCAGAACATCCAACTAGTTATGCCAGATTCCTGTACTTTTTTTTTCTTTTCTAAACCAGTCCTTAATTTATTTTATTTTATTCTGTACACTCTCTGAACACAACTTTGGAAGCTAATAAATTAATATTTGAACCGTTTAGCAGTCTCTTCCACTGCAGCCCTTATATCTTTGTCCCTACAATATCCTGAAAGACTTTATGTGTGGAATAAACAGCCTTTGCAGTGCATGATTTCAAAGCCTGAGTGCTCTGCTACTTTACTGAGTGTAGTAAATTTTAGGATAGATTGTAATCCCATTCATACTTCAGCTTTTAAAATGCCTAACAAGTTTTAGAAACTACAAATCATGACATAAATGCAACAGAATAGCAGTGTACTGATAGTGTAGACACTTTATTGTGCAACGAATTTATATGTCTGTGTAATTCTGCTATAAATACACATCTGCCAAATATTCTTTAACTTAATGTAGTACACAGAACTTTACTGTATTAATTCATTTTGCACTTACAACAATCATGTTTTAATATGAGCTGATTGAAGTTGCATAGTCTCTTCTAGAAGATTCATTGGATTCTTTAAAAGCTTTTCATAGCAACATACAATGAACCATATATTTAAAATAAAGGAAGATTTTTCCATATATATATATATAGGAATAAATCTAGCATGCTAATAATAGCTTGAAAGGCAGCATTAAAATTACTTCTTAATTTAGAAGCTTGCTCAGTACTGGTGGTAACTCATGAACTATGTCACACAGGGGAGAATCCAGTCTAATCAGCTAAATGCCTTGTCCATATAAGTGGACTACCTGGATTTCAGCTGCTCTTGGCAAAGGTGCAAGATGCAGAGTTACTGTTTCTCTACCTATAGAAGGCTTAGGTTTTCCTTGAGTCTACCTTCCATTTGAAAGTTTTTAGGCAAATTGCAAAGATTAAATTACTGGTCATACGAGCCTAGACTTTCTTGCATGTGCAGCTACAGACAGGCTCTGCAGTGTAAAAGTGGATTACAGCTTCTAAGTTATTTTATCAGTAACTCATTCGTGTTCTCAGGACAGAAGAGAGCAGTTTTACATGAGTAGCCCACAGTAAAACCAACCCATTTTAGATGCCAGGTGAATGTTGTGAAAGTCAGAACTATTCTGCTGTACTCGTTATCTGTCGTGTTTTACAAACTACTTGGAATCACATCTTTGTGTTTTAATAAAGAAAATTATCAATTGTGTTGAGCTATAATGAACAATGCTTTTTTTCCATAAGCACTAGAAAAGCAGTTGATACAGTACATCTGAAGAAAGTGAAGTGCACAACACCCCAGCAGTTGCTATGTTAACCCTTTTATTCAGTGAATAAAATATACTAATTTACAAATTGGAAGCCACTAATATCTAGTTATTTTTGTATCTTTTCGTTTTGAAGACATTACTGTGTATTTTTTATTGTGTGTCTGGAAACAGTTTCAGTACCAGTTTATTCAGCTTTCCTAGCAGTTGTAGTCTCTGCAGTGTGACAAGGTGCAGGGTAGTTGCTGTCATATCTTCCAGAAAATAAAACATCACTCTTTATTAACTCCTAATAGTCCACATTGGCTCTAGAGCTTGGCAGTCTCTTCATGCAAGACTCAGCTCTGGAAAACATTAACAAACTTCTGCTAACCTTTGGTGTGACCTTCACTTCTTCAAGGTAATTGAAATTAAATACTGGATTTAGTCACTTAGATGTTGATCTTGCAGCATAGTTACGTATTTTCATATTATATATTTGAGCACAGACATGTTGAACTCTGAGATAACTTGAGAATATTAAAATCTATATATTTGTTTGCAAGTTAAATTCCTTGGTTGATGCTGCTGAAATATGAGGTTGGGTCACATTGTAAATTCTAACTCTGGGAATTGGTGAAGTATAATGTCTGCTCATGTAAGGTCAGCAGGTCAAGTTCTTCCTCCAGTAGTACTCACCCACAGGTATTTCTGACCATCCTGGCCAAGAATTTAATAAGCTTGGAACTTTTTTTATGCATTTTCTCCTCTGCTATGGAGATGGCCTTTAGGTTATGCTGAAGGACAGAGAAACAGCAGAAGAAGGATCCCAAAGTTAAATTAATTCTCCTGATCAGGAGAGAATTTCAGTTCTCAATCTTTTCTGATACTTTCCATGGCTTCTTAAGGAAAATATTCCTCTTCTATTTCTCATCCATCAAGCAATTATTTCACCTGTTGAAGCAGGTAGTGCTGCTGCTCCTATTTGTACTGCTGATTTAGCTTGTTACTCAGCTCCTCCACACCTGACAGCTCCTCTCTGTAGAAGGTGCATTGTAAGACTGCTTAGATGAATAAACTGGTTTTAAAACTCAAGGCTGAGTGACTGCACTGTGGAGAGCCAACTCAGGTACAAACACTGCCTACACAATCTTTAATAGGAGCTAGCAGATTACTTGGATGAGATTATGCAAATGTGAAGTATGTGCTTTGCAAAATATGATTACACAATTAGCCCTAAATTTCTCCCTAAATCTGGGGTAAAACTCCTACAGCTTGAATGGATTTCAGAAGACTAAGAAGCATCTTATTGAAGAAAAGTACTTGGAACAATTGAGTGCAGGAGGTTTTGAATTGGCACATAGGAATTTGGAGGTAACTATATTCAGTTTTTAATCATGATAATATATTAATCATATATATGTATAATATATTGCTGAAATCCCCAACATATCAGAGATGCTAAATGGATGACTGAAGTTTGCATCATCCCAAGTTTCGAAGAGTCATTAACACTGGAAAACACTTTTTCAGATCTTTTAAGTCCCATCCCTCTGCTCAGGCAGGATCAGGTAAAGTATGTTCTCTATGACTGTGCCCGTGTGGGTTTTGAACATCTCTCTGGGAAAACAATTTCAGTGTTTGAGCACCCTTACCTGGAGGAAAAAAAAAAACCTCAAAAAACATTTTCCTGTGTTCAGATAGATTAATTTGTCTTAATTTGGCCTTGTTGCCTCTTATTCTTTTGGACTAACTCTAAAAAAATGCAGCTTTAAGAAGTGATAAATCAGACTGCCTCGTTTGTTTAAAGCAGGTATAGTTGTTTCAGAGTTGTAGTCAGAGTGTTCAGGAAAATGATCATATTTTAAGAATAGCAGATAAAAAAATCTAGGTAGAAATCTGTTCCAAATTCTTCACTGTCCTGGTACAAGATTGATTGCTTTGTGGTTTTGTGCCTAATTTCTTTGTTTTTAATAACAGGATAATAAACCTTTTCCTTCCTTTGTGAATATTGTCTGGATATTCCTAGGTGAAAGCCCCATACCAGTACAAAATGCTGGTGTGTTTCATGGACTATTGCTGCCTTTGGGCATATTTCCTGGTTTTATATGAAGCATAAATATATGTTTACAAATAGCTTAAAATAACCATTTAATCCAGTCATTGATTTGCTGTGTTTCTCTGCAAATTTTACTTGTTTTCTGAGTGGATTAATTGACTTGACAAAATATCTCTCCTCAAGTGCTTGGTCCTTAATGCTTCCAGTAAATATCTTGAACCCTTCTCTTTTTTTTAGTGGAAGCTATTTTGTGTCTAGCAGATTTTGTATAAATGAGGTGATAAAGAATGACCACAGATAAGATGTGCTTTTGTGTGAGGAACTTCAGCTTCACTTGGGCTCTGAGAGGGCTGTGATTTGTCTTCTGGGCTTGTGGTGTTCTCCAGCCAAATTTGTTACCTCCTTTGAAGTGCTAAAATGTTCCAAGTGTGTTGTGCTCTGAAGTAGAAGGGCATTTCTGCTTTTGTTTTGAGAAATGAGGCATGTTGAGAGTGTGTGTGTCATGTTAATGAGATATATCTGACTATGTAAATGTTAACGGAATTAAATGTGCTGCCAGGATATAAACACCTCACTTAAATCAATACATTGTAATTACAGAGGTCAGATGGTCTCGGTTCTTCATTTGACCCTAAGAAAGCCTCTATACGTTTTCCTTCCCTACCAGTGCAAAAGAAAAATCAGCTGAAAAAAAATCAGTCTTGTAATATGTTCCTTCTTGCCTGCTCAGGAGTATATAAAAATGACAACGTAAATGTATTTTTTGCTTTCTTTATCTAGATATAAAGGGTATATTTCACTTTAAATAATGTCTGGCTCATCTAGTCTACCACATATGAGTAATTCCTTTTACTATGTAGAGCATATGCTTCTTCTGTCTGCAAAAACTTCTGTGGATTTGTATTCCTTCCTATTTTCCCAGCTTTATGCTGCCCCCAGTTATAAGAAAGCAGAGGTCATACAAAGTGACTCTTCAGAGTTTGTCTACTGTCGAAGTTATGAGCCTCACACTTTCACTCCCTGCTTCTCAGCTTTCACAGTTTACCTGTGAGAGTCAGGATTTCTCAGACACAGAAATGTCAGTGTGACAGTTTGGCTTAGTGTCAAAGTGTTGTGGATTCTAGACTTGAGCTGTCAAGCAGACTATAGTCCAAAAGGAGATGGAATTATTATTCCTCCACTTAAGATGGCAGATCATAGATATTTGCCTATGTCTAGTTCTCTTTTTTGTGTGTGTGTGTGTGTGTCAAAATATATGCCTGCCTTGTCCATCTATAAATATTTCGCACACAAGCAGCGAGCATTCTTGGAACTGAACTTGACCTAAATTCCTGCCAAGGAAATTTGCCCCACTGAGCTCCTTACAAACTATCTGAGTCCAGCCTGGGTATGAAGTGATTGTGGGGGGCATCATCTCTGCATGGTCTGTCATCACACACAACATGGAGTAGCTGACAGTCTGGAGACAGCAAGCAGCAAGGGAGGCATATATAAAGGATCTCCCACATACAGGAATATTTAGGAACAGATCAATGTACAGGCCCAAGCATATGCTGGGAGGTCTGTTCACACCTTTCCATCTCCTGTGGGGTTTTTTTCTGGGGAAGAGCAGCACTGGAAGGGCTGTCATATCCCTCATGCAGTGTAGCAACATGCCTGCAAATGAGCAGCTGAGGGTGAGCAAGTGCAGAGGCACCATCCATGGGCCCAGTCTTTGGCAAGTGTCTCTCCTCCCCAGCAACAGCAGCATTTCATGGTCATTGTTGTTTCACCATCTGATCATCCTATCATCCCTTGGCATACCAGTGTTTTCTCAGGATTTTAGCTTCCAGAGACTATTCCTTACAAAACCTCACAGGCTCCCCCCATCAATTACACACCCAATGGGTCCGGGCAGAGCCTGGCTCTTTTGGAGTGAAGAAATAGCCCAGCCACTTGGTCAGTGGGATGTCAGTCCATTAGCATTCCTGCACAGTTACATTTATATTGTCATCACTGTTACCTTCCTCAGAGGAACAGGATTGATTGACAAGGGGGTGGGAAAAGGACTAAAGTTCAGGTGTGCAGTTTTGTAGGGAAAGTGGCTTCTCAGCCTCTGAAACACCAGCATCTGCTCTGACTGCTGAGCCTGCTGATTCTGCTCCTGCTTTCTGCCCTCCTTATTGCACACACTCTCCCTTTTTGCACCGATTTGTACGTTTGGAAGGCCTTGCAAATATCCTCTCTTTATTACATTAAGCCTTGAGAAGGAACAATGATTTTGCTTGCTCATTGAACTCGGTCACTCAGAGACTGGTGGTGAATAGCAGAGCATGGAATTGATTGATAGGTGATGGAATTTGGGAACAAGGAGCTAGGCATGTGGCAGATAACGGTGGCATATGTCTGCATCTTTTACAGTGTATTTTTATCCCAGAACTTAGTTTTGAAAATACTGCTGTTAATGTGGTTCTGTAGAGGATTTTCTCTCTGAGAAGGAAATAGCTGGCAGAGTGCTTGGCGGGCAGATGATTACAAAATTGATTTGTGCCTAAGGAGGGCTAATGGACTCGGGCTTCCTGCAGTTTTTACGTTAGTCTCTTACACTTCAGCACCATATTCCTAATTTTCTGAGTTCTCCTGAAGTGTTAACAGGCTCGTGCATTTCTTCCTGCCTCCAATTGCCACTTCTTCCACTGCGTCCTGAAACTTCTCCCGTGTTCCAGCTGAATAAGAGCAAAAAAACCAACATAATTAATTCCAGATAATTCCTTGTTGCTTGGTTGAAGAGGGAGCTACTGAGCTGACATAGAAGCCTTTCCTGTGGCAAGGCAGAGTAATTTTGATATTATATCTCTATGACTCTGCTAATTCCCTGTCCTTTCCTTGCCCACCCACCCCACTCAGGGATTCAATGGTCTGTGAAGCTGTGCTTTTGTCATATTGCTTATAATTGGTCAATCAGCTCAAAGTCATCAAGTCTGACTGACATACAGCAGTGTCATGGGTGCTTAAACTGCCAATTTGCACTTCACAGTGTGATAGTGTCAGCTGTCTTTTCTTAGAAAAGCAGGGAAAAAAAAGTCTAAAATGCTCTTCTAACAACATCAGAAGTAGAGACTGTTTCTGCTACATGGTTAAAGGGTTTTTTTTTGGTAGTATTTCTAAAAACCTTTACTCTGTTAGGTTGCAGGTCTGAGAGAGACATCAGGGCATGGGTAGGTAGTCATTTGTGGTATCGTTATCCCATTAACAAGTTACCCTGGCCCCAATTTGAATGCAGTTGCTACCAAATGATTGAGAGAACAGCTGAAACAATCACCCTCCTGAAGTGGGATGGTCCCGTTTCAGGCTGAGGATCAGATGTGAAAGTAAAATGGGCTTTGGATGAAGTTGGTAGCTCTGTGTTAAAGAGCAAAGCCTTACTGAGCTATTATTTGAGTGCTTGTGCTTTTGGAAACATAGACCATGTGTGTGGTCCTGTCCTTGCTCCTGTGTACCAGCTTACACATTTCATCTTAATTATTGGTTGATTACTGAAGGAGTTAGAGCCAATATATTGTACAGTGCTGCCAAAATCAGCCTTGATGTGGAAGTTTAATTACGGATTTGTCTGGATAGGTAGTCAGAGGTTTTACTGTGTGCAATACTTCAGCAAAACAATTAGCTTTACTTCGTTTTCTTTTAATTTGGCCTTAAAGAAGGCTGCACTTTTTGGGTAATTACTCAAACCCTGTTGGCCTGGGTTTGGTTCAGGTTCATTATCACCAGCAGCTGGGAGGGGCCACAGTGGGATAAACAAGGGAGCCAGGTGGGGCAAATTTGGTGCTGATTCCCTGAGTCCTGCCCCTATATAAGGGGAGGGCTGCCCTGGGCTAGGGCAGGTTTTTTTTTAACTTGTTTCAGTGTGGAGCTGCTGTGTGGCTGGAGCAGAGAATATGTCATTTTGGGCACAGGTAAAGTCTATAATTTGGTTAATTTTTTTATTATTGTTGGGTTTTTTTTGTTTGCTTGTTTTTTCTCTTTGTGTTGTTTCATTAAACTGTCTTTATCTCAACCCCAAGTAAAACCCCTGGGGTTTTACCTTTTTTCTTCTAATTCTCCATCCTATCCCACAGGAGGTGTTTGGAGGGAGGAGTGCTGGGTGAGTGGCTGTGTGGTGTTTAGCTGCCAGCAGAGGTTCAAACCACAACATGTGTAAAGGAAATAATTCACATTTTCTGACTCTTATGTGACAGTCTGTGTTAGATTCCTTCCTACTGGCTGCAGTGAGCTCCAGCTGTTGGTCTGTGTAGTATGTTTCTCTTTGCCTGTCTCTTACTGTTGTGCCAGCAGGTAGGGACATTCTTGCCACTCCACCTTATGCAACTCCTGATTTATTTATTTTTTTACATTAATAACAAAGGAGAAAAACAAGAGGTTTAGTGAATTGTGTATCATCCATGATCCTCTTCATGAAAGAGGTCTAGCTGGGTGTTGTGGTGTCAGGTGTTAGGCTGGACTAAATCTCAAAGGTCTATTCCAACCTCAACAATAATTCTGTGTAATTCTGTGTAGAGCTTATGGGTATCAGCAGCTGAGGGTGTCTAATATTTTGGGGTTTACATGGTGGCACAGAACAAACATAGAACTTAGAGGAACATATTCCTGGGGAACTTGTTGTGACCATGGTCAAAAATGTCAGAAAATAAATATATTTAATTCTCCCCTATATGTTAAACAAGCTAACACAAAAGAGTGGTTTTGAGAGACTAAGCTCTTCCAAAAGCATTGTCTTTTGGGGTGTCCAGTCCATACACACATTTATCTTGTTCTGGGGTTATCTGCAGCATTTTCTCTGTCTCTAGATTCTTTAGAGAAAGTCATTTTCTTAGCCTCTGAAGAAATTTGTTGAGGAAACAGTAGGATTTGTGCTTTATAAAAAAAATTCTTGTTGACTTCCTTCTTTCTTCTTTTCCCAGTGTTAAAGGAAAAACACTCTAATAAATTGATAAGTGAAGCTAATGTAGAGCAAAGTATTTGGAAGCTAGAAATGGTAAGCCTGGGAAAACTACCCAAAATTGTGAGGCTTTAAATTAATCCAAAATGCAACGATGATTCTTCTTGGCAATTTTCTTTCATACCTTCTCAATCATCATCTCTATTTCCCATCCTGTGCCAAAAAAAAAGCAAATAACTACTGTATTTATGCAGTTAGGATTCTGAAAATGCAGGGTAGTATTTACAACCTTAAAGCCATGTCACTTTTCAGTCACAGCTTCATACTTTGACATTCCTTTTCATGTCGAAATAATCGCAGGAATAAATGATTTCATTTAGATGTCTCTTGCTGGATCTGCATATGAAATAGTCTTTAAATGACAGGAAGCTCTGTTCTAATTAAGGGGTAGGTTTGCACATTCTTCCTCATGGGACTAGCTCTGGTACATCTAGTAGCATGCATTTATTTGCATAGGAATACCTGGGAGGGTAAATGTTGACATGAGTGCTTCTGCACCCCCTATTTCTGAGGGCCATTTATATCTTCAAGTGAGAGAAGTTGATGAAAGAGCTCTGATTACTCAGAGTCTCCTGAGGTAGCATTATAGACAACTTTTCACCAGCCAGACAGGTTTTATGAAGCAGTTGAAATCAAAAGCCACATTCTCAGTTGTCACTGGAGGTCCAAGAGATACCCGATTCCTCCTTTGTAGGTTTGTGATTCACTTATCAAAAGTGACTGTTGAAATAACTGTAAATTTAGGGAGATTAAATACTTGCTCCAAAGAATCAAAGCCCATTTCCATTAAAATAAGAAAATTCATAACTTTTATAGTTTGGATAACACTGTAAAGTTGTGCAAAGTTAATATTCTTTACTGTCGCTAACAGCATGATACTTTATAACATGAAGTATATTTCATGGTGACCACTGTCCCTTTATATACAGAAGAAGACATTTCATGTTAATTTAAATGTCACAAATTTGTGTTCATACCAGGATTATATTTGTTTCCATGGTAACTAATTATTTAACCAAGAAAAGGGGGAGGAGAAGCAGGCAGGTTTTGATAACACAATTGAAAAATAAGATTCGGTCATAAAAGTGACAATAAAACCTGTGCAACTTTATTGTGCTCTTTTTGTTTTCTTTAAAAGCTGCTCCATAAAGGTCTGAGGAACTCTTGCCTGTGGGCTCTGTTACTAAGCTGCATCTCAATTCAGGATGGTGCATGATTCCAGATCTCAGTGTTATTCAGCACATGTAAATATTATCTGTATGAAATATAGCTTTTTGTAGCAGTGCCTATGCTAACAGTGTCTGCTACCCACAGGGTCACAGACTCTCAAAGGCTGGGCATTCTCCCAGTGGGTTTGTGGTCACACCCTTTGGGATTAGAAAGTCTCCCCTTGTCTCTGGTACCCCATGAAAAGGAAAACTCATCTGCCACTGATCAGTTGGCCAGCCTCTGAGTGTTCTTGCTGCATGATGCTGTTAACTTTCTTTCCTCTTCTCTTTCAATCTTAAAAGCTTTCTCATGCAGCTGCTTTCTGTTCTTCTGAGATTCGTAGCCCCTTTTCTCAGCCCAAGTTCAGATATTTGTGCAGCCCTGGTGATGGCCACTTGCTTGAGAACTGCTCCTGCTGCCATCCCTTCAAGCCTCACACAGGTCCAGTGCAGGAGTTGTGTTTTGTTTCTGAGCTGATCACAACCACCAAGGGTTTGTTTCACTGGTGACTCCATTGAGCAGGCACTGGCAGAGGTCCTTTTAAACATCTCTGCCAACAAAGCTCTTTGCAACAGATGCTGCTTCAGTGAGGTGAGGAGCTCACCTGGATGCTCTTGTGGGCTAGGTCTAGTGAGCTGTGAAGGAGGTGTCCCCTGTCAAGTGCTGTTGAACCCTGGGCAGTATCTGCATTCTGTGCAGGAAGGAGGCTGTGTGTAGGTTGTGAAAAGCAGCTGTTTGCTGCATTATCCCTGTGCAGACCTGGAAGTAACTCCTGCTTCTTTGGCACTGCTGCTCTCCAAGACCTAGGGCTGCCTAAAATTTTCCCTGACTCTTTCAGAGGAGAAGTGGAAGTGTCAGTGGATGTGGTTCCTTTTACACTTACTGTGTTGAGTAGAAGGAACAGAGAAAGGTCTGCCTTGTATGGGTGTGAAACTTTGGAGTCATGTGCTGAGGTCTGAGTGCATCTGTATAAGAATTATAGATTGCACCTGAGAACACCACTACTGCAGCAGGAATGTTGGGTTTGAGTGCATGCAGTCGCAGGAAAAGTTGTTTTCAATCAGAATTCTGTTCTCTATTATTCATGAACAACTGACTGGATTTACCTGTGATCTGCTGCACACAGTATATAAATATTCTCCATATGTTTGTTTATTTTTTTAACGTATGATGCATAACAAAAATTATATGAAGACTTCAGTACATCAAAAGATGTCAATATATGAACGAGATGCATTCTATAGTACAATAAAAATAGATAAAATTCAGGTAGATCAAAGCAATGTCATAAGCCATAGGTACATTTCAGAAGTAAACATTACTTAAAAATTTATAAAAATCCATCAAAATTATTTCATGGGATAATTTCAGAGAGAAGGTGGTATAATCTGCATTCAATTTTTATGTAATTTTGCTGTAGAGTAAAAGTGGTTTTTATTGAGGGAGCCTATTCTAGAAACGTGACCTGCCTATGACAGAAAAATCTGCTGCAAACATAAAGAAATCTGGGAGACCAAACAACCTATTTTGGGTTTGAGGCTTTTTGACTGCTTTAGGGTTTTTTGGTTGGTGGATTTTGTTTGTTTGGGGTTTTTTTTGTTGTGTTTTTTTGGTTAGGTTTTGTAGTTTTAGGGGTTTTTTGTTTGTTTGTTGTTTGGTTTTGTTTGTATTTCCCTTTTTATTTTTTTTCCACCCCCCCCGTCTGGAAATTAGGAGCAGAAAGTGAACTTTGTGGAAGATTTAAAGGTCCTTTTTCTTCCATTATTTATATTTATGCACATATATATGTAATCAAAACTTTTTATTGCCATGCTGTTGCTAAGTAAGCGAATTATGTGTTTGATTTAGTGGCTACCATGTGGTATTTTCCATCTACTGTTTCCCATGTTCATTAAATGGGGGAAAGGATTTCATTAGCAGTTCCTGACAGCCTCACTGCTCAAGTGGTGCTGTAGAGACTGATGGAACAAGTCCTGCTGACAGCCTCAGGATTATTCTGGAGGCTTCTCTAGTCCATATGGTCTCAGGATTCTACATGGATACAGCAGAGAAGGGGGTTAAGGATGTGTCTGGCAAGTATAAGGTTTCTTAGGGTTTGTTTCTGCCTGCACCTTGCCACGTGGCGATGTGGATGAGGGAAAGGGCTCTTGCAGCAGATGAGCTGGAGGAGCTGTCATATCCTAAAGAAAAGAGACCTGAATAATTTTGGTTTTAACAAGAAACAGGGTTTTCCCATTGAATATTTTGAAAAATATGTAGAGTGAGAGACCTAATTTATTTTACATTATTCAGCATACTCTCAGTTCTTTAAATTTGTCTTTAGATTGCTCAGAGAATCACAGATCCAGCAGGATGAAGAATGTTTGTTCATTTCAAGTGTTTTAAAGACACACGAGTGTCAATTTTTTTGTACATTTACTATATTCCTTGGGGTTTTTTCCTTGGGTTTTGTTTTGTTTCTTTTTTTTTTCCCCCATTCTGCTGATATGGTGTGTTATTGTCTGCTTTTCAGTGTTCTTGCTCGTGGATCTGTAAATGCACAGCAGACTGTACCTTCTCAGGAGGAAAATGCTGGTGTGCAACCAGCACTGGCCGAGGCTGGGAACCAGCACTGCACGGTTCTGATCTGCTGCTTAGCAGATTCTTATGCATATCAGAATCATCCAGGGTGTGATGCGTGCTAGAATTGTGCCACTGTTGTGCTTCGTCCCCAAACTGAAACTTTTGGTCAGTTCATGACTTCAGTTTGGCCATTAAATCGAGCTTCAAAGTCCCTTCCTCCCTACTGATGAGAAGTGTGTGAGTGTTCCTTCACGCTTGCATAACCTTTGTCATCAAAGCACTTTGCTGGCTTTTATTCTATCACTTCATCTATTTCTGACGTTTGCCTTTTTTCTTTCTCTGTAGTGAAAGTATGGCTTGTAGCTAATGTCCCTTAAATCCCAGAGGTATACAATGACATGATAAAAAAGAAAATTCTTATATTTTTTAACTTTCTGACCCAACGTTTCTCTGAGAACGGAGAGGCAAAAGAAGGCAGCGGGGTCGGCAGACTTGTGATCACCAAGTGGCTAGAGGGTAAGGAAGCAGAAAAGCTATTTTCGTGGTGTGGGCTGCTGACCAGAGTTTTACTAGTTTGAGAAATCATAGCCAGAGGTTTAAATAAGCCTTTGTTATTCAAAAAGTCAAAGGCTGTTAAGGGTATTGAAATTGGAAATCGACTAAGCCATTGACTTCTAGAGGGAAAGGCATTATGAAAAATTCTCTGGAACCCAGGAAGAGACTGGTTTTAGAACTAGAGGAAATGAATTGCAAAAATGAGAATGCTTACTCCCTCCTTTTTGGGACTGAAACGGTCTTCTTGGAGTGTCTCCTTCCTGACAAATTTGCAGCTGTTTCTGGCAGGCTACTCGGTACTTCTGATGCACCAAAGCGGAAATATATTGGCAATGAAATAGTTGAAACTTCTGGAAACGACTGAATCTTTCAATATTGCACTATTATTTTAATGGATTAACTGTTTCTGAAGTATTTTAGGGTAAAAAAACTGGGCAAAAGGCATGTAGTGTTATTGTAACAAAGGGATGCTTGGAGTCTTGCAGTGCACAGCAATATGTGCATTGGGTTTATTCAGTCATCCTCCTCTATAGAGCTGGAATCACATGTGAAAAAAGCTGGGGAAAGGGTGTGTGGTGGGGGAGATTTGGGGGAAATAAAGATAAATTCTCTTTGAGAAGCTGATTTAAATCCCCTGAAAGTGTATTAATTAAATAGGATTATTATATGCTAAAGCCTGGGTATAGGTGGGTGTGCTTAAGATGGCCAAAGCCACTCATGTCTGATAGCTGCTATCAACTGGTATTTTCTTTGTTCTTAAAGCATCAACTGACAAAGTAGAATTGTTGTTTTTTCTGGCACAAACAATTGTTTTTGCATTCTTGTCTTTGAGTGGAAACTGATGACTAAAAGTTATTAGTGACTGAAATATGGCTTTAGGGTCTTACATTGGAACAGGTTTAATATTCTCTGGCAAAAGAATTAGGAGATTCACCCTTTTGATATTGCTTTTAAACTGTTTTGTGGCTGGAGATGCTATACCCCCAAACCAGTCAATGTGATGTTGTTATTGATTACTAAAATACATATCTCTGCACATTTGCAAATATTAAACTGTGTTGTTAAAAACTAGATTGACAGAAACAAAATAATTTCAAGGGGAATATTCCAGGAAAAAGAAAGAGTATGTTGTTCAAGACCATGGAGTAGGTCTGTGACTGCTTTGCTGCTTTTGTTTTCTGGATAGTGTTTAGTGATCTCTGCAGATCTGAGTCATCCTTCCTTCCTTTGGCGGGCATGGCTTCTGCACACAGACTGCTGTGTTGTCTGGAAGGTGTCTTGCCAAGCAGAAGGATACCTGCTTTTTATCTCACCCTGAAGATATGTAATTTTTGGACTTTGGAGGGATGGGAAGAACTGCCATCAATGAGAAAATCTGCAGCTTGAAAGAATTCTTCCTAGCTGTGGGATTTTCAGGAGGCAGCTGCCTCTCCGGGCTATGCTGTCACTTCTTGTGCATTTCTTCTCCGTGGCCTCTGCTTGTTACACTGAGTTAATCTGCACCTTGAAAAGGAGTGAACTTTTCCAGCAGGTTAACTTGGATGGGGGGATAGATGACTGGGAGGGCTAGTGTGATTCAGACAAAAAAAACCTCAACAATGAAGTTCTGATTACCATGACTCAGAGGAATCTGCTGCTGCACGTGTCTCTGTGTCTGTTTGAAATCAGCAGATCCTGTTCTCTGCAAATCTCAGATTCTACCTTTAATAACAAATGTTCCCATGATAGAATTTGTATTTGTTCCTGTGGCCTCTTTGAACTAAACCCAGAGCACTGGCTGTGTAAACTGCATTTTGAATGGACTACTGAGCAGAAGTGGTGGAAGCCTGATGCTAAGTCCCAGAAATCTGATGGCTTTCTCCCAAACCCCAGAAGAGGGCTGAGGTGAACAGAGGGATGCAAGAATAAATCCTTTCTCCTGTGATGTGTCAGACTGCTTGTCTAGAGCAGATGCATCCTTTCAGAAGTTGTTCAGAGTCGTTATTGGAAAGAAATAAGAAATATTTGCTCAAGAGATGCAGTATCAAAGTGAATTAAATCCGCAGAGAAGCTACGGGGAAGAAGTGTTTTTTCAGATTTCTAGATTTCTGCTAGTAGAGGGAATTTTAACATTGATTTTCTTGCTAGTTAATGAATTCTTAAAAATCAGATCATCGATATGTTGACATATGTCACCATTATACCAAATTTGCTTAATCCTACCTAATGTCTTATGAGCCTGCAGATTTCTCTGTAGCTGTTGGCCCATGTAATTGAACAACATTCTGGTTCCCTGATATATGTATTTTTATTTTTAACAGTGACAGTTTTATTTCTGTGCTGTCCCTTTTCTCTACTGCCAGTCATTAGATTATTTTCTGACTATTTATTGTTTTATTACAGCATTAAAGCCTTATTGCTCTTCATGCAACAGAATTAGGGAAGAAGGAGGGTGTTTGGTTTTAGTTTTACCAAATTTTTTAGAAAAATACTGATCTTTAGAATAGTTATGAATTCTACACACAACAACAGCAATGAAATGGTTGAAAACATTTCAGAAATGCAAAATTTTATTTGTAATCTAGAACCTAATTTTGCTTTGATTTATACTACAACCTGTAGAAATAATATAGAATCTTTTGAGATCAACCTAATTTTCTTCTGTTGTTGTTGTTGTTATTCTTTGAGGAGGGTTGTTGGAGGAAGAGAGTTTTACTCAGGATAGAAAAGTTGTTCCCAAAATAACTTCTCAAAAGCTGGACAGGAAGGCAGAGGGTTCAGTGGGTGCAGGGGGAGGTATCCAACTACATCCTGGAAATGTGAGTTGGTTTTTTCATTTGCTTGCTGGATGGTGAGGCTTATTTGATTGTGCAGAACAACTGGTCATCCTGGTTGAGTACCACTGGAAAAATATGTTTATCACCTCAGTAATAAAAGCAGATTTCTTCACATCATTCCCTTTACCAATTTTATTTAGTTGATGTGTATGGGTCTGCATCTTTTGTTACGTCTGAGTGTGTTTAAGTTGCTCCTTGAGGATACTTTGATTGAGGGCACTATGTGTGTTTACACACATCTTAAAGCAGTCTAATCAGCACTACTGACATTTATGAAGTTATTACTTTTCTGGTTTATGTTACTGTGAAAGTAGTTTTAACTATAAAAATTTTATTCTCTATTTATTTATTTACACCAAGAGTAGTGGAAGTTTCCTTTGTGAACAAATTTAAACTTTTTAGATGCTTCTTTTGTGTTCTTCTCTCTTATTTTTAACTCTTTTTGTTGTTAGCATTTTGAAACACTCTCAATATCCTTATTGGAAGTCCTCTTATAGTTCAGTTTTACTAAATCTCCGAGCATTTCACTTGTCATGTTCTTACCAGGGAGGCAAGAGACCTTACTTTTAATTTTATTTGCTTAGATGACACTTCTGTTTCTCTTTAGCAGTAGATTATTTTGTTTTAACGACGATAAAAAAATGAATAATGAAGCAATGTCTAGACAATGCTGTTTGTGGTGTGTGCACTGAAACTAGAAGTGTTTTTCCTAAGCAACCAGGACAATTCTGTGGGAATCTCAACCCCAGCCATTCTCAATCCTTCTACATAGTGATGCAATCCTATTTCTGTACCATTAATAAAAATAGCATAGGAAAATTTGCAGAGTAGCTCAGGAGTGGTTAAGAATGTCTTGCATTCTAACAGCCTCTGTCACAGACTAAGCACCATCAGCAGGATAAGAGGAAAACCAAAGGTTTGTATCCTCTGAAGAGGGACACGGAGAGACCAGAGCTATTTGACTTCCCAGTAAGTCTGTGGAAGAAGGAAGCCTCCTCCCATCACCAGACATCTGTGGTGTGGGATTTTTCTTCTCTAATTTTAAAGGGCAGGAGCAGAGCAATCTGTTGTTTGTATAGAGAAGTGATGGTAAAGAAATAAAACACACTCAAGGGAATTTCTGCTCTGCTCTAAGCTGCTGCTTGGAAAATAAGCCCAGGGAACCAGTTGTGTAGCGTGGAGCAGGGGAGGAGCAGGAGGCAGGGGGTATATCTCCAATATCTATATCTCCAATAGAGAACATGCACATGGAGCATCTTCTTCCCTAAGAAGGGACCCATTTTAAAAGTTCTTGTATTTCTGAAATCCACGGAAGGATTAGATCTGACAGGAGGACTTGACAGTATTCTCAGCTATGAATATGGTTTTGAGGTGATGGGGAATAGGTTTTCCCTGTCAATCTGAGCTCAGAGGTCCAGGCCAGGTCTAAATCAAGCAGATGTTGTTACACAGGATAATGTAGTGAGTGCTTCAGGTTGATGGAGAGGACATATGTGAAGGTCATTTGACTCTAGACCAGTTATATTTACAGTAGTTAACAATGTTCTGGCTTTAATTCTTTCTTTCTGGTAGCCTGCCAACAAAGTCTAACATTATCTGCACCTATTTAAATATAGTTTCACTAGATGGTTCTAGAAAATATCCTCATAACTTTGAATTTTATTGAAGTCATGATGGGTAGAAGGAGGATTTAAAAAAAAGAAGTCTTAGCTAATCATTGGCTGAAAACAAATTAAACTTAATCTGAATTGAGACAATTTTACTATTTGAAAATGTTGGGTTTTTTTCCCATGGAAAGTATGTTAATTGATTCTCAGTGAATTTTTGGCTACGTTAAGTCTTGTGGTATCTATATGTGCAGATGGACTACTTGCTAGTCTTACTGTAAGCAGACAGATCCAAATGAAGGCAATTTGGGGTGAAACCCAAAGTTAAGAAGTAACGGTTCATTTCTCTGGCAGAAGATTTGTGTGCATGTATGGGGAGCATTCAAGGATCAGCCTTGGTGCTATAGCACTGAATCTCTCCAATGGCAATGAAATTCAGCTCTTGTTTGTATTGAAAATCAAAGGAATGCTCTGTGGGTTTTTTTTATTAATGTTCTGTTGATATCTCATGTTATTAGAAAAGTCTGCCTCTTACAACTTGTCATGCCTCCTACTCTCTTCAGAGCCTTTGTATGTTATTTCCACACAATTTGGCCTTGCTTTTTGTGAAAGGATAGAATTAAACCACGCAGCCCCAAAGTCACAGATGCACTGTTTGTTGTATCCAGTGCCTGATGTTAGAAATGGTGGTAATGTTCCTGGAGAGTGGCATGTGCTTATTAGCATGTTCTGAAGTCAGTGTCCACACTCGCTGCAGACTTAAACCCAATCAGGATAGGGCTGAAACTATAACAGAATCAGTTAGAGAAGTGCAGCTATCCTGCTCAAGAAAAGCAGCTGCCTTTATAGCACACTATTCCCAATCATTAGCTAACACCAGTTTGTGATGGTGATGTGATGGTGATGTGATACCTCCTTTCAAAAGCAAGGGAAAATGAGTTTTTGTTGAGCTATGCATGAGCAGTAATGACCCTTGGTAAACGTGAATGTTCCTCCAGATGCTTCCAGACAAACTCTCTTTGTGCCCTAGACAGAGCACAGCAGCCCTGCACTGTAAAAATGGCCAGAGAAAGCTGGATTGCTTGCAGTCCCCATTAAAGTGCTTTAATGTAGCATTGAATGATAAATTTCAGTTGGAGCCCGCAATTGTGACAAGTGATTGATAACAAGAAGTCAAATAATGAATATTAATTGGTAAGAGCTTGTTAGAAAGGGAAGGAATCTATGTCAAACTGCTAACAAGTGATTCAGACGTGTTTAACTTCATTTACAGCTAATTTTACATTTCTTACAGGGCCTTACACTAACTCTGCTGCTAAGTGCTGAGGTATTTCCCAGATTCCCATTGTGGCAGTCTTTGCCTTTCAGAAGGAATTGATGGCTGAATTGTTTCTACATAGCTTAAAAATAATAAGCTGCTGGAAGGCCTGCACTTTGCCATTTCTGCCCATCATTATAGGAAGGGAGAAAATACTCCAAATCCTCTCTCAAAGCAAGTGTAACTTCTGGGTTTAAATAAAATCTTCTCAATTATATGCAATTTCCTTAGTGCATTTTTATGTCGGATAGAAACAATGTCTCAGTAACTTTCCTTGTTGCTGTCTGGTTTTTCCTGAGCTGTAAAATTGCCAGCTATTTCTAGCAGGTCTAAATTATATCAGAAAATATTCTGTGTGCCTTCTTGAGTTATGTTCAGAGGGCCAAATTCTGCTGTCTAAAGATGATTATCAAAATGAAACCATGAATCACATCAAAGTTCTTAGATACTTAGAATTTTTATTCTCAGATTAGAAAGTGCTAGTTTCAATAAAAATCCAAATCTATTGATTTTTCTTAAGTCATGTTGAATTTTTTTTAGGTCTACCATCACTTTTCCCTAATATTAATGTCTCAAAAGTAGTCTGGAAAGATAAGAATCTGTATTGTCTATTCCATTCATTGCAGCTCTTGAATTAGTTTCTAGTCATTCCATGGTTTTTTAGATTTACTTAAGTCAGTCATATATTATGAGTGTGCTAGTCAGTGATTCTGAACTAAAACTTGGTAGAATTTTCTTCAAAAGCTATGAAGTATTTCCTTGGTCTTTTGGTGAGGTGGTCCGTTGGTTATTTAGTTTTTATTGCTGCTCTCTCATTTGTTTTACAGATCAGTTTTAATATTTTCCTTGCAGTTTTAGGGATTGAATGGAACGTAAGCAGTGCTCTGGTAAGACCCAGGATGTGATGCTTGAATCGTGGTCTTCAGGGTGAAAATCAATTAATTTTGCCTTTATTTCTAGTTCCTAAAATGTTCATATTGGAAAAATCAACAGTTGTTTGCATTTCAGTAAAAGGTGCATAGACACTGAATAAATTTGATGTGTCTGGTTACTTTTGTTGTTCTTAGGTCTAGTAAAAAAGCTGTGAGCAGTACATATTTTTGTTGCATAGTTAGTACTTTTTGCTTGTATGATCCCAATTTTTTTCACTTCCAAAGTCTTAGTAGTAGATACACAAACATTCCCCTATCAGACATTTGAATATCAAACCCCGCTTTCTAAAATGCTGCTAGATGATAAATTATAATAATTCTGAAGTTGACATCTTTGCCACAGGGGCATGGATTTCTTCAATTATTATCTAGGCCAGTGAAATAATTCGTACAAAGCATTTCTTATGTTGTAAATATTCACCTCAAAAAACAAAAACAAACTCAAATGAAAACAAACAAAAGTCAAAACCAAAGCCCTACCAACAAAAAAACCTAAACAACCCAAGAGTTTACCTTAAAATATACCAGACTAATGTTACAGATATGCTCAATCTTCAGTGTAAAAAATAACTGGAAAAATCTTTGCTCATCTTTTTCACAAATACTTGTCAAATAAAAAAGCAGCTTCCCAGGGGATTTCTCCCACTGTGACAATTTGCTTTTTACAAATAGCATTTCCAGTGTTATTTCTCTTTAGAATAAAGAAAATAAAAATTGATTAAGGTGGAATTGCCAATAAATTTCCAAATTCATTAGTATTCACTGTCCAAAATACCAGGCCAGGAATCATAATTGGCATATTTTGCTGAGACATTAAACTACTTATCCATAATTTTTATGTCTTTGTCGCTAGTTAATACTTTATTTTTCTTTTTATTTTTTTTTCCCATGGGGAAAAGAAAATAAATAGGTGTTCTTCATGAAATACAAATGCTGATGGAAGAAAGTAACCTTGCTTTTCTTATTTGTGATTTGATAGCATCATCTTGCATCTATTTTGGAGATGACTTGTTGTTCACTTTTTTTTTTTCTTTGCTGTTTCTGTTTCCTGGCATTGAGTATATCAGTGATAGACCATGGTCCTTCTGTGTTGGGACCTGTTTGAACAGGAATTGCCTAACAGGGTAAATAAGAATAAAATAATGGAGCTGACCAGAATTAGGAATGAGCTAGCAGATAAAACCTTACCAGAAAAGCTCCTAAAGATGTGCAAGGAAGCACTGAGTCAATATTAGGCACTGCAACAGACATTGGCTTGAAAACAGTAATAGTCTGATTGGCTACAGAGGCCAAAACTGACTTAAAAATACTGTTTTTATCCCAGCTAGCTTTTCACAAGGTAGCCTCTGATATAAAGGGCCAATGGTTCAGATAAGAGCAGAAATTATTACCAAGTTGGACAAGTTGAGGAGCTTCTTTTTTAAGACACCCTGTCCTTAAAACCATAGCAGGACAATACCAGTTCTGGCAAGATACACCTGTATAGTAGGTCAATCTCCAGACAGTTAATCTTCCTCTTAAAACTAGTGTAAATTCAGATACTACCACCATAATTATGTATTGTGTTCTCAAAAGCTTAAATCTGCAGAATCTTGTACTGAAATGCCCTCTTTCTTTTGAACTTTAGAGGTTAATATCAACATCAGGAGCACAACTCTCTTACTTGTCAGGTTATTTCATGCTTTGGTCTGGAAATCTCAGAAGTACTTGAGGGATTCTGGTTCAATTCCTTTTGCTCTTGTTCATATTTATCTTCTTCAGTGAGGACAGAGCTTGAGTATCCTTATCATGACTCCCTGGGCAATAGCTAGAAGGGCAAAAATCCCTGAAGTGCATGCACATCAAATGCAGGACACAGCAGACGTAGTGTTCATACGCTTAGTCTTACATACACCTTTGTGACTGCTGGCCTGGGACTTCCAAATGTTTGAGCTTTTCTTTAGAACTACTGTTTGCTTAATGTCTGGAAACTTCAGGAATATGAAGATTGATTTCCACCAAAAAAGAACAGAGTAAAAATCCAGGTTAGAGAATGGAGAAACAGCCTATGTGGTAGTCTGAGATGAAAATGCATAATTCAGACCTCTTGTTACACAGGTCTTTTAGACTTTTTTGAAGAACAAGGAAGGGGTTCTTGATTTTTCTTGTGTGTCAAAGCATAATGCTAAGGCCCTCACAAATAGAAGTGCTAGAACTGATAATTAGATCAGTTGATGGATGTTATAGTTATGATATAGTAATGAACTCAGTGCAAATTTCCCATTGTCTTGTAGAGATCTCGCGTTGTCTTGTAGATCAGCCATAGTGTGAGCATTCTTCATGTTGTATTTTGATAAAACCTGTAAAATACTTCATTTTCATTGGCCTATGAAGAAGGAGAGACCTTGTTTCATAATGTACTACTGTCATTCTGATACAAGTGTCTACAGTTGAATTCACTGCTTTTTCTCACTGGCCTACAGCCAAGAGAAGAAACAAAACACCTGATTCTCTGGAGTGAGTTGACATTGATCTAGGAAATGAGGAGTTGCAGGACCCTACAGACTGCAAGCCTCCAGTATAAACCTGCTCCTGAGTGGGTCTTCCATGGGTTGCAGATCCTGTTGGGAGAAGCTGCTCTTGTCTGGGCTCCTCCACAGACTGCAGTTCCCTCAGGAAATTCCCCCCTGCTCCCCAGGGGCTGCAGGGACTCCCTTCTTCATGGCCTGGAACAACTCCATGGCTGCTCTGGGGCTGTTTCTCACACATTTTCCCCTCACCCCTCCTTGCCAGGCAGTTTCTCCCTGTACCCAACATGCTTTCCCAGAGGTGCCACCAGTTGCTGCTGAACCTGGCAGTGCCCTGTGTGGGGCTGATGAGGAATGAGCTGGAACCAACTGTGTCCAGCTTGGGGTGGCCCTGGCCTTGCCTCATAGAAAAAAAAAAATAAGGAAAAAGATAAATGTTTAAGCAGTGAGGGAATAGAATAGATTGTTCTGGGAGAGATTGAAGAAAATCAACAATCAAAATTGTTAGCATTGATATGGGGATTACTGGGGACAGGATAAACAGCTGGGAGAGGTCTTTGAAGGGGTGCTGCTCCCAGCAAAAGTGGGGCTGTGAAGGCTGAGAACACAGAGTAAAATGTTAACAGTTCTTTCAGAGATGACAAAAAGGGTCATCTCAAAGGGTGCTAATATCCTTGGAAAGACTGACTGTCATTCCAATCCAGGCCTAAAGGACCAAATATCCAAGGCTTTATTATTTTTTAAGCATGACATTAGTTCTTAAATGAATACTTTTAGAACTCCCAACTATCAAGTCCCAAAAGATAATGGCAGATTAGTGCAGTCTGTTCAAAATTACTCTTCAAAAATTGCCTTCCACTCTCTGATTAACTTTGCTGCCTTTACTGTCAGCCAGCCCCAGGTAAGATGCTGGTAGGATTGTGATGTGTGGTTTTGGTGACCTTACAACAAGCTAGAGTGCTGGGATTTTGAGTACAAAGCGCCAACGTGCCTCCCTGAAAGCTTTCTGTTGCTATCCCAAATGACTTGCCCTGTTAGTAGCCATCTCTGTGACCTCTAGCAGGGTCATGTGGTGCTTACTGACATGAAGAAATATTCACTATTTAACTGGAAATGAGAATCTTTTTGAATGTAATTTTGTTGCATTGTGGTTTTGCTTCTAGCTCGAAAAATTGTTTCCAATCAGTATGCAGAGAAAAGTTTGAAGTGAGATCCTTCTACCATTAACAGGGAAGAGCTTAAAAAAGCAAATGTAGTGTGTAAATATCCTATTGCTGGGGCACTTCCCATAGGCCATGCACAATTCAGGCAAATAAGATCAGTGGAAAATTCGAAGATGTAAGGGAAGAGAAAGAGATGAAACAAGTAATGGAGAATAAAAATAGTGATCAAGACAGTTACTCTCTTGTTCCTATCAGTAGAAGAGAAATAATGAAATCCATCTGAACAGGCTTGCCCATTGTTGGATGATTCTGTTTCAGCTTGTACATGATTCAGGAAATGAAACTCAGATTATAGCAAAATCCATTCAGTGAAGCTAGTGCTCCGTGAGAACATCTTAAGTGGATGTAATTTAAATGCATGTCAACTGGGCCAGGTGGAGTTGGATGACTTTCTCAAGCTGATCTCAAATTGTGTTTCCAGCTAGTAATGCTTTACTCTAATGTTGTCATCAGTGAAGAGTAACTAGAGGATGAAATGTGTTCTGCTCCCTTCTGCTAAAGGAAAAGTTTTGCATCCTGTCAGGTTTATTGCTTGTGCTGGTTGTTACACAGTAGTGTGTTTGCTGTTGTTTCTGTAATAGATGTAGCTCTCTATTACTCTCCTGGAATTTGTGATAGTCCTAGAAAAATTGGTCTCGTCCAGGTCTGTGGAGGTTTGTCCTGGGCTCAAGCCAGCTTCTGTTTCCAGAACTCCTGACTGTTAGAGGCAAAGGTGTAAGAATGTCCAGTGGGTTATGTGATCTGTGCTATAGTAACAAATGTGGTGTAAGTAGAGCAGATGGGCCTTGGCTGGTATCCTTTTTAAGTGAAAGGAATACCACTGTGCTGGAGCCCTGCATCCAGCTCTGAGCCCTCAGCATAGGAAGACATGGAGCTGATGGGCCAGAGGAGGCCACAAAGATGATAGGGGGCTGGAGCATCCCTCCTATGAGGACAGGCTGAGGGAGCTGGGATTGTTCAGCCTGGAGAAGAGAAGGCTCCAGGGAGACCTTACGTTCCAGTACCTGAAGGGAGTTTATAAAAAGCCTGAAGAGGGCCTGTTTACAAAGGCATGTAGTTAAAGGACAAGGGGCAATGATTTTTAATTAGAAAGGAGTGAATTTAGATTAGAAATAAGGAAGAATTTCTTTACCACCAGAGTGGTGGACACTGGAACAGGTTGTCCAGGGAGGTGGTTGAGGTCCCATCCCAGGAGACATTCAAGATGGGGCTTGACAAGGCTCTTTTTTTGAAGTTGTGCCTTTTGGCACCTGCTCATTCTGATCTTCTGTGTCTCTGCATAATCTGAGGATTTCCGTCTTGTCCAACGTGTCAGTTTCTATAAAATACTTTTAGAACTAGTTCCTACAATCCCATGATATTATTTTGCTGTCAAAACCTGCTGGGTGAATTACTCTTAGAAGAGGTATGTGCTACAACTGCTATGGACAGAGACTGTTTTATTACTTTGCACATTAAAATGTTCTTTTAAAGGCTGTGGCTGGACAGAAACTCTTGTTTCTCCTGTCCTGACTTAGGGTCAAATGGAGCCACCAGGTACTAGGTTGCTCCTTCTCATGGACATAAACTTGTGGTGTGCAATCTGGGACGAGAAGGAAATAGAAGTGAGCATGAAGGAAACTTACAGGGCAGCAGGGGCTGAGTCTTCTGAGGAAGCACATGAAACATTTTACCTAGAGATATAATGGAGTGTCTGCTGGAGTTTACTGCAGGCTAGGAAGCCCTGAAGAACAGCTTGATTGAAAGCAAGCCTGAGAGTAAGAGAAAACCCTGCAAGGATGCAGTGAGAAGATGTTTGTTTACAAATGTCCTTTATTTCTGATCTCTCTCAGTCATTCCCAATTCTCTCCATAGCAAAAATTATTTTTTCTGTTGTGTATTTTCAAAAAACCTGGCATTTGAGCTTAAAAGCTGTTCTGATCTTTTCAGATGTGCTTGTTTTCAAGAAAAGGTCTAGACAGATTTTTGTCAAAGCTCCGACCAGTTTCAGCTCCTGTCATTGTAATAGGTGCTGACTTGTTTATGTATCCTCACGGTGATCTTGCTGGTTGAAATGCCATTTGTGTTTGCTGATATTTTTCTGTAATTAGGGGACTAAACAAATTAGAATTGCACAAACAAACCCAGAATTTTTTGCGTTTGTATTTTCATATACATAAAGCATATAGCTGACTGTGATGTACATACACATGTGTTTTCAAGGTCATCTGAGCTGACCTCACATAAAATTGTGATTGTTTTTCATAGTGTGAGATTATATTCAAGAAGAAACTTGTATATTGAATTTTCAGACCTTTGCAGAGCTGCAGACATTGCCCAATAGGCTGTCCCATTGCTTCCAAGGAACAGAAGCACCCAAGTGTTTACTGCTGATTTTACTGTTGGGTTTGCATTTATTGATGATACCACGAATAATGTCATCTGCCTCCTGTTCTTGTAGCTAGTATCCAGCAGTGGTTCTGGTTCAGTCCATTCAGTAATTAGTTGGTTTTGAGAAAATGAGGGTTTTTTCAAACACAGGACTATTCTGTAACTTCTGGCCCCTATGGTTTGCCTTTGTGTTTCCATTAGTGGGGGCTGTATGTAGAGTTTCTAATGGAGATGTGCTTTAAAGGTGGAAATTCCCTCCAGGGGAAGGCAAGGCTGTTGTTTTGTTCCAGCAGCTGGAGAGCAAGCTTGCTCTTTAACATAGCTGAATGCAAATTGTTCAATGAAATATATATACTAGTGGAAAAAATGCCAATTACTAGATTCTTCCAGATCTTGATAGGTGCTTTAATCACTGGACCAAAGCTAGTTTCTCATACTCTGCCTTAGGGAAAGTGTTAGTGATGATACTAAAGAGAATGGCTCCTAAAGGGGGAATAAGATCTCTGTAGCTGTGGCCAAAGGCACACTCCTGACATGTCAAATGGTCAGCCTGAAGTGTTTGGCCCTGTGTTGAAAATAATGAGCTGGAGAGTGAACCTGAGGCAGATAGTTGTGTGTTTTCTAGAAGCTTTGGAACACCTTGCCCCGGGATGCTCTGGATGTGAAGCCTTTACATGTATTCAGAGAGAACTGGACTAGTTCTTGGAAGGAAAAGAACTCATTAAGGTCTGCTAAATACAGAAATCTTTCAGCAGCTCCTGGGCTGCAGCTTGCTGTGTTATAGATGAAGACAGATAATATATAACATTGTCTGAGTTAGTGAGCTGACTAGGTCAGTGTGGCTGTTCTTACAGGCTTTGAGTGTTTATTGGGAAGAAGAGTGACACGAACACGAGTCCATCTCGTGGGTGAGATCTTGTCTACCAGCCTGCCTGTTTGTGTGGGATGCAAGAGTGCTGCCTGTTCTGGAAAACATCTTGAAGCTTGTCCAGCAATTTGCTTCTCATTACATTGAATTCCTATTTTCTAGTCAACCTTTCCCTTAAGCATCAAAAAAGTGTTCAGGGAAACTCATGGATGATAACTAATGGTTTGATGGTGATGCTGGGAGAATGTGCAACAGAGCAAGTTTATAAACGGGGAAATAGATTTCATTTTATATTTTTGATATAGGAGAGGCAGGGAAAAATGTAAGAGTGAGAACAAAGAGAAGCAGGCAATTGTTTCTCAGCAAGAGGCATAATCTTCAAATGGGAGCTGAGAATTTCTTTCCCTGCTGAAGTGCCTTACTCACCTGATGCAGCTTTTCCAGCATCTCTCCATCTGAGAAGTCCTCGCTATGTTTCTGGTTCAGCAGCATTTCAGTGTTTGGAGGCCACCCGTTGATGGTTCTAACACAATTACAATTCTAGCTGGAGTCAGTGCTCCCATTAACAATAATGGAGGCTGGGTCTCTGCTCCTGAGCACAGCACTCAACGTTCACCCGTAATTGTCTATAAAATCAAATCATACCCACTTTGTTATTTGACATTGCTCCCTCTGACAGTCCTGTAAACACATCAAAATTGCTTTCTTGGATGTGTAGTACATACCCCTTTGTATCCTTTGAGCCATTTCTGCTAATTTAAGATGCTCTCCTGTGTTTCACTGGGAAATAACTACTGCAGATGGTTAACCTATTGATCTGCTACCCCGTCCCCTGCATTGCTTTGCCCCTTCCATTTCTCTTTGATATTTTCTCTTGTCTATTATCCATAGCTCTCATGTTAATGTGAGGCTTCCTGATGAAATCTTGCATTCTGTTCTGATGTTGTTGTTGTGTTTTGTGGGTTTGGTTTTTATGTGGAGTTTTGTAATGTTTTGTAGTGGTAACGTTGTCGTTTGTTTGTAAGGAATGTAATGTTTGGTTGTGAGGTTTCTGTTGGTTTAACATAGACGTTTATGAATGTTAGTCATGGAAACAGACCAATTTATCTTGTGAAAAAAAGGAAATAAGATCTTGATAAAACCTTTTAACTTTCAAAGCTCTTTCTGTTCATTGTTTATGTATGGTTCTGCAGCTTGGATATTTTTAGACCAGTACTCCCATTGAAACCATGTGTTTTGAATGTTTAAAGAATGCGTGAATACATCTTTATTGAAATCATCTTTGCTCCTCTTCTGTTCCAGTTTCTCTGCATCTGCTTGTAATGCAAACTTGATGGAAGTTTTTTTCTCAACTTAGCACACTTTCTTCTGGCTTGAGAGATATAAATGTTGTACTGTTGTAATAGCAGAGCTTATGCAAAAAAAAAAAGAGAACAATTTGTTGGCTTGGAATACACACCTTGCAGTTTGCTTGGCTAAACTACATCTCATCACATGAAAGTATTTTTATTTACTTTTTAATGAACATTTCACTGTGCTGTCTGCTCAGAATGCCTTTCTTAAACTTGAGCAGGAGTTTCTTTTATCACCCTATCTTTGTGTCCTCGTTTTGGCTGGAATAGAGTTGATTTTCTTCCCAGTAGCTGGTGCAGTGCTGTGGTTTGGATTTAAGCTGAGGACGGTGTCGGTAACATCCTGATGTTTTAGTTGCTCCTAAGTAGTGTTTATACAAAGTCAAGAATTTTTCAGCTTTTCATTCCCTGACAGTGAGAAGCCTGGAGGGGCATGAGAAACTGGGAGGTGCTCCTGCCAGGACTACCCAAACTGGCCAAAGGGATATTCCACAGCAGATGATGTTATGCTCAGTGTATAAAGCAGGGGCAGCTGCTCAGGAGGGGAGGATTATTGCTTGGGGACTGGCTGGGCATCAGTCAGTGGGTGGTGAGCTAAGGCATTGTGCTGCATCACTTGCCTTCCTTGGGTTTTATTTCACTCTCTTTTTGTTATCTTTCTTTTCATTACAATTATTACGATTATATTTTATCCTATTTCAATTATTCAGCTGCTCTTATCTCAACCCATGAGTTTTACTATTTTTTCTTTCCTATTCTCCTCCCCATCCCACTGGGAGGAGTGAGCCAGCAGCTCTGTGGTGCTTCGTTGCAGGCTGGGGTTAAACCACCACATTCTGCATTCCCCAAGAGCATTGCTGGCCTACCAAGCCATGATAATTTCCATTAAATGACATGATCAGTGAAAAATGACACTATCCAAGTCTCAAGGTGATACTAGAAACATTGCATGACCAAGATCAGTTAAAATAAGTGCCATATAGATGTGAAACCCACATAGGTGGGCACTTAATTGGCTAACCTAGCCACTAAGGAATACAAATAATCAAATTTAGTGATGTTGTGAGACCGACTCCATCAAAATACATATGTTAAAGCTTTTTTCATCTGTGCTTCATTCTGCAATGCTAGGAAGTGTTTGCAATGTAAATGCTACAGGCTTTTCTAGGTCATTTAGCATTATATGAGAAATCACTGCTCTGACCCCATATGGTGAAGCGTCAGGAGCTAAACAGATTGGCAAGGCTGGGTCATGATGCACTGTAATCCTTGAGGACATCAGATGCTGTTTAGCCAATTCAAAGCAGCTTGACATTCCTTTCACCAGTGACACTTGATTTCTCTCTAATAGTTCTGTCATAAAAACTAACTGCAGCAGACAGTTTTGATATGAATTTCCTCAAGTAGTTTCAGGAGAGGTGGACAGCATTTAATTCTAATGTATGTTGTGCATTAGTTGGCTCATACAACAAGAGGAATAAACATTTGGCTCTTGCCATTTTTTCTGAATACACTGCTGGGTGAGGAGGGAAGAGGTTGTGTGCTTTGCAGTGTTGTGGTGAATAGATCAAGGAGGATGTGACAGGCCTCCTACATTCTATTGTCATCAGGATTATTTGGTATTAATAAAAATCCCATTGCACTTTGTCTGGTTTCTCTTGTGCAGTCCTGGTGAGGAGCAGAGCAGTGGATCTGCAGGGACTGCAGGAGGGGACCTCAGGAGCCTCTCTGCTCTGTCTCCCGATGAGAGGTGGAATCAAAGCACAAGTAGATGCTGGCAGAACTTATCCTAAACGATCTCTAATGATAGCAACTTCACACCTTCTGTAAGCAATCTGTTCCTGGGATGAAATAATATCCTTTTTTTTTAGGCTGGCTTTTTAACTCTTGCAACCATAAAGCCAGTAGGATGCATTGCAAGAAGAAAAGCAGAGGCTTTTGCACGAGAAATACAGAAGGGATTTTTTTTCCTAATGAGCACAAATGTTATTTCTCTTTCCATTTATTGTTACAATAAATGACTCAGCCAGGACTTACCAGCACTTTAGTGTGTGTGTGCCTGAGTGTGAACCCATGTATATGCACAGAAATATGAAGCCCATAATGCCATCAGTGTGCTTTAGAAAATTCCCAATAAAAACTGTTAGAGATTTATATTCATGAAGCTGAAAGCCTGGAAATAAGGAGAGACTATTCACAGAAATCCTCTTTGCAGGAGTTTGAACTGTTACTTTGCACATCTGTTTTCTTCCCCTTTAGAGAAGATGCAGCAGTGGTGGTGTGGAGCATTAAGAATCTGACATTGATGACATGCTTTTGTTGTTTTGCCTCTTCCTTCATCTCAACTTCTCAATGGCTTTGCTTTACTATTATCTAGTTGGCTTTACCAGTCCAGAACTGTATTCTGTAAATACAATAGAACTGTATCTTATGTTAAATAGCTGATTTAAATCACATATAATGGGCATAGATGTTTGAAGGTGTGCAGTGCTGATGTTGGGGTTTTTTTTCTAGTGTATTTAGAAGCTGTTCTATGTTTTCATCAAGGTCAATTTTCTATTTTAACTCCTAGGTAATTATAGAAAAGTTTATTTAAAAACTGCTCAGGCTAGGATGGCAGCTGGAGGTCTATTTGCTATGAATACACAGCGAGTGAATCTGTGCAGAGTGTATTTCAACTCACAGTACAATTATATAATTTATTTATAAATGAACCTGTGAAAACATTGTATATTTTTGGATGGCAGTTACAGTCAGAGCAGAATGTCTGGTTTTCTGCTGGTATCTGGGATATTTGGCTTGAAATGCAGGGTTATTTAGCTCAGGAACTTCAACATTTCCTTTAATCTCCACAAACTACTGTATTCCCAAAAGCCTCATTGATCATCCATCTCTCAAATTATCTCATGGCATTGTTCCTCTTGTTACAGTTTGTTTGTTCTTTTTCCTCTCCCATTTTTTCTTCTCTGTAGATTCATTTAAATATACTTTTTTTTTTTATTAGCTTGTTTTCCTTCCCTTTAAGAATAAGCTTTCTATCTGTTTTGCCTCTTCTTAGTTTCCAGTTTTACCATAAATTTTGAGTTCAATCGTAAATCCTCAGGTTTCAGATATGCTAGATCTTGTTTATTTGCTAGGAAAACAGGAAAAAATAGCAGCAATTTTGACTAACACTCATATCAAACTCTACACTCTCCTATGTTTAGGTTTGTTGTTTTGGTTGGACTTTTTTTTTTAATACATAAAACAACTTGTTCAATAGCATCATTTAAAAAAAATCCAGTATGATACAGTGTTTGATCTTTCTTTGTGTCTGTTTTGACTACTCTTTTCAGCAATAATATGTGCAATGCTGCTTCACATGGCTCCCCAGACTATCTTAAGAGCAGTGCTGCCACAAAAGCTTTTTCAAATTCAGTTAGAGCAGAACAGCAACTTTGTAGTGCTCCTAGTCTCATGATGGTAAATAAGGGTATTTTTCCTGGGGTCATTAGCAGACCTGTAGTCTCAAACAATTAGTTCCTGTTTCAGGTGGTTGTATTTTATAATGTCAAGCCAAGGAAATTGGTTCAAATGCTTGGCTTGCTCAGATAATGTTTAAATTTTAATCTGCAGTGAATAACAAGTGTGGAATTCTTTTGTTTTCTGTCAGCATTTTATATTGTCCAGTGGGAATCTTGTGCAATTTCAGAGGAGACCCATCTGTTTTACTGTTCTTCTCATTATGCCAGTCAAAAAGTCACTTCTAATAGTCTGAGAGCTACACAATGTTTTTGGTTGAGACACAGAAGAAAATGAACCTCCCTTCACCCCCCCCACCACGAAGAGCTGGTTTTAGTTCTAAGAATTTGCATATTCTGAATAGAGCACTCAGCGAGTTACCTTTTAACTCAGATTTTAATTAGTTGATGTAATAACTATTGACTTTGCTGTAGGGATATGCCAGTATTATTGATATGACAATTAAATGCAAAATGATTAGTCTATTAAAGAAGTACTAATTGACTTTTGTCTTACTAGGCTAAACTATTAAGAGCTGATTGGTCAAAATAAAGTGAGCTGTATCTGTAATTATTAAGCTCTGGATTTCACTTCTTGTGCCACTTAGGTGTTTTCTGGCTTTATTTGAATAATCCCCTGAATTGGTAGATGCCTGTTTTCAGATGGATTTTAATTTAGCATGAATAAACATTGTAGCTTGTGTTCGTTGGTGATGCAGTAGTGGGATAGTTGGTAGACAAAGGAGAAAGCTCTCAAGCTGGTCTGCAGTTTGTTATATTTTGATGGAACTGATTAAGCATCTTTACTAATAAGGAAGTAATTTATTGTGCTTAATATTAGGTGTTAATATATTTAACTTCCCTGTGATGCAGCGTGGCTTCCTCAGTTTGCAAGCCTGCTGCAGGCTGTGCCTAATGGGGTTTGGTTAGAGTGGATCCTTCTCCTGATAGGAACAGATGTTCTTTTTGCACGGGCACAAGTGATTGCACAAGACATGAAGTACTGTGCTGGGTTGTTTTTTTTTTTGTCTTGACCTTTTCTGCATTATATTTACAAACACCATTGTCTTGCTGGAAGTAAAAGCTTGGCTGCTTTGCTGTAGGCACAAAGCTAAGCTTTTTCTGTTTGGAAAAACTCTTGTTAACTTGGACATTTTGCATCTCTATGAAATCCAAACTGTTAAAACAACACAAGTGTTAGGATGCCAAAATGACTCGAACACCTTTTTCTCCTGTGCTCTATAGGCAGACAAATAATCTTCCCCTTACAGTGAAATTTTACTTGTGCTGATGATAGAGAATTTGAATGTTTAACTGTTCAATTGAAATGAAACTATTGCTGACAGCTCTTAGTTATCCCTTGTAGTGGTCTCTGTGTGCTGAGCATTGCTGCTCTTTCTTTCAGCCCGTGGACAAAGGTGCTGATGTGGCTTCACAACCCAGAGCTGGGAAGGCAAGGTAAGACTTGAAGGATATTATGTCAATTCCTATTAATGATCTCATGTTCTGGTTTTTGGATTCAGTCTTTGGCTTATGTTCCACTGCATAGAATGTTTTGTACTCTTCTGGTGAAATTGCAGTCATGAGAAAAGAATGTTTTAAATTGTATGGAAATGGTTTCTTTTTGCATCAGTGTTGTGCTCCCAGTTTTTCACAGTTTGTCTTGGATTCTTGTTCTTGGTGTAGGACAGTGGATGACTCCAGGTTGCTGATGTTTCTTCATCACATTAGACAGAGTTTAAGGAGAAATTAGTATATTTTAAGTTCCCGATTTATATTTTATTTTCAAAAATTTTCTTCTAGCTACTTAATGATGTTCACATGTTTTTATTATGGCCTATTTTTTTGCTGTCCAAATAGCATGGCTTGAAGAATTCCCAGCAGTCACTGTAAGGAAGCAAAGTAAAACAGGAACATGTGCATGGGTGCTGTACAGTGCTGGCAGGTTTGCTTAGCTGTGTGTTGCTGGTGAGTGCTTAAAACAAAAAAAAATCCTTTTCTTTGAGGTGTGTGTGTTTGTTTTTCAGGTTTGGGTTTTAGATGCAGGTATTGTATCATTTCAAGAACACCTGAGATGCCTCAGTGTAGCTGGCAATAAAAAGGTGGGGAGAGAGGATGAATGGTGATGCTGAGGTGAATCATGTGGTGATGTACAGAAGGAAATGCCTTTCTGGGAGCTGTAAAAGTGCCTCCAGTTTTCTCTCTGTGTCCTGCTTGATAACATACCAAAGGAACAACAAGAACAGCTGTCTGCTTTCTACCAGAACTGCCTGTGCATGTGGCTCCCCAGGCAGCCCATCCCCTAGTCCAGGGGATCACACATCTGCCCGCCCTCTTAAATCTGCTCTTCCCCTTCTCCCAGGACAAGCCCAGTGGATCCCTGTGACTGTAGCCTCAGTATGGCAACAGGCAGGACTTCTTGAAGCTACAGAGCTCAGAACTAGTCTCTGTTTCTGTGGAAAGGACAAAAAAAGCATCTGGAAGGAGAGTGAAATTGAATGGAATGAACTAGCTTTAAATGCCTGGAACTGCAAGTGCACTTTATGAAAGTTGGGGAACAACTTTGCTAGTGGAGTTTGGAGAGATTTGTGAAGGTTTTGGTACAGCAGATGTACTTAGGTCTGAGCAGAAATTGAAATTGGGGCAGAAAGATGCTCAACCCTGTAGGTGAGAACCAAACTTGGTCCAGAAAGTTGAACACTCAGAAAAGAAAATTTGAAAAGTATTGAGCATCTCAAATGCACTGTGGATGAAATCAGGGCTCTTGCATCTTGGGGAGTGGGAATGGCAATCTGGAAGTAGAAGAAAATAGTTCAGTGAAAGCTAATTATGCAACCAGTTAATATTACAGAATGTTCCTGATGTGTTATTAACAGGAAGAAGCATAACACCAGCCTGCTTTTTCAGTCACCAATAGAGTCACTAGTTTCTAACATAAGAACTGTCATTAAAAAAAAAATAATCTAAATAACATATGTTTTCTAACATCTTTTTAGCTGAGTATTTTGTTTTGCTACAAGCAAATCACCTGAAAAATTATCTGCTTAAATATAGGTTTTTTTCATTATGTACACTCACCAGAGACTAGCTGAAAACATACTTATTTGGCAATCTAAAAAAAAAAATCAAGTAATTACCACAAAGGTTATTTTCCTTAGATTATGCTTTCTGCTTTATTTTTTTTTTGAATGCAGGCCAATGTTTTCCAAATAACCATTTTGAAAACCTTTAGAAGTGGTTAAAAAAGAAACAAGAAACCCAAAATAACTGAGGATCTTTTCATTTAAGTAGCTTTCTAATAATGTATGCAAACCTGAAGTAGCTTTTTTTCCCCCCTTCATTACGTTCTCAGACCCTAAGTGAGGAACAACATGTTTAATTTAAATAAAGATCTAAATGCAGTAAATGACACTGAGTATTTATACAGGACTTTCAAAGAAATCTGAGCACTATTTCAGCTGTAGGTCAATTATATATCTTAAAGGCTGAATCCATGGGATAAATAGTGATTTAAATAGGCAATGTCAATAAAGCTCTGAGTGGAGGGATAGGGCAACTTGGTACATGGGAGAAAAAAGATGACAATTAAGAGTCAAGAATGGCAGCTAAAACAGATCAGCAACCTATGGGCAGAACTATATAAATAAAATTTTCTTGGAAAGCCCAAAACTTAACAATATTTGGAGTGGTTTTAATTAAGGTTTGAAGGCAACTGTTCAACTATGAGATGTAATGTAAATGGGATCTTGTATAATCTCATGTTCATTTGTAGAAGTGGAAACAAGTAAGAAAATCAGTATGAAGAAAACCCCTCCAAGTGTGAAATTCTGATGGTTATGTTTAAAAAGTTACAGTTCTATTTTTTGGTCTTTCCTAATAGCAGTAGAAAGTCAGGTAATTATACTAGGTCTGTATGAGATTTTCATTTAATGTGCCACTATCTCAAAGTTCTGTTTGGTTCACTCCAGTTAGTGTTGAAAGTAGAGGAGCTTTTTTGATAAAACTGTTGAATGTTTGGAAGTTCAAGGATTTTATAAAATTTGAGAGCAGTGTCATGGAATTGTGAAGAAAAAAAAGAGGGAGAAAAAAAAATGCCCTACTGAACAGTATCTTGTGATGAAAGAAAGGCCAGTGTGATTCGCTAATTTCAGTTTTCATATGGGCCACTTGATTTCTCAGATCTTGTTTTCAGAGGTGCTGAACAAGTGTAAAATTTATAGAAATCAGTACATTTGTAGTTATCATTTTGGAAATGAAATGTTAGTTATTTGGTACCACTTGATTTTTAGTGGTGAAGATCAAAACCTAGAGCTGACTGGAATTTTTTTTTGTCAGAGACTCCTGTGGAGATACATGGAATAATCTTCAAAAAAAGATTTAAATCTCAGTTATGAAGACTCCTTAATACTGTGATCTATTAGGTTGTGCTTTTCTGTTTGGCTGTAGAGACTTTTCAAAGCTGTAGAGCTCTGAACGTGTGCAAGTCCTGTCCATGCAGCAGAGAATACTGGACAGCTTTGCTGCTGCTGTCCTGCACAATATATATATTTTTAAAGAAATATGAAACCTTATTTCCTATTGAGATAGAAAGTAAAATGGCCACCTCACTTCTCTTCCTTGGCAAGGCTAATTTGAAGTATATTAGATTTATTATTTTTATGTGCTTCCTTGAGGAGGATCTCTGATCTGAGAGGCCAAGTGTAAAGCTGCCTCCTACTCAGGAGTTTTCTTCTTCCTTTTTTTTCTTTCTTAAAGGTTTTCTGTGTGCCTTTTCAATGCAAAGTGGGTCATCTCCAACTGCAAGCTGTTAAGCTTTTGCAATCCAATTTTCAAGAAAATTAAGCAGCTCTTTCTTACCCAGATCATATGGGAGCCCATGTAGCCTCAGGATTTCATCTTGGATCTAGTTCTCAAATATTTCTACATTGGTCTGTAAGATTTTATCTCCTTTCATTACACATGTATTCGGGCTTTTCCTCAGCCTTCAAAAAGTAACATGTTTTTTTCTTTCCGTTTCATATTATTTTACACTTCCCAAGCTCTCAAGAAGCTCAAGCTCTCTTTTGACACCATTGTTTTCCTTAAAGTCTGCAGGAATAGCCCCACAGTTTCTCAGGAACATGTCTAACCTTGCTCTTGGCTGCTAATTAGCTTGTTTTAGAAGATTAATATTGTCTCTTCCAATATTTTTATACTATAAAGTCTCAAAATGTACACCTGTTAAATATTAAAGCATTACTATTAGTAATAATATTTTAAATAATATTATTTTGATAGATTTCTGTAAGTTTCATGACTAGAGTGGGAAAAACTGAGTTACTAACATGGCACTCTGTGGCCTGATCTAAGGAACCTTCCAGTCTTATAAATGTCTTTTAAAATATCTTTTAAAAATGACCTAATCTGTGAAAAGGCCAAAAAGGTCTTTGATAGCCTAATCAGAGGGGCAAACTGCAGAAAATGCCATTGCTGGTGTTCACCTGAAGTAGTAACATGTCAAGTGGGTACCAATGTAAGATGTTTTTGCTTTGTAACATGTTTATGGCACCCAGGATGTTTAAGGGTGTCAGCAAGTGGAAAAGTCAGGCTGCATTATTCCTGTGGTCATGTCAAGTGTGTTCCAGTACCAATGTGTTTTTCCCAGGGCCATCTTATGCACTGAGGTCACAAGGCACTAGTGTGCTCTCAAAACTGCACAGAGGCATTATAAGAATACTTGTGCTGAGTGGAAATAAAGTATTGTCTTGTGTGCATTGCAATAGCTTAGTACTAAACTTTAAAATACTCCTCTGATGTGAAGATTGGGATGGTTTGTGGCTTCAGAGATGTAGCAGGAACACTGCTAATTATCACTAGCAGAGCATTGAACCTGCATTCTCATCCCACTCCTCCAAGATTTCAGTGCAAAATCTTGGTTGAGTCCTTCAGAAATTAATGGCATTAATTTTCACTGGAAAGGAAGGAAATGGTAAAATGTGAACAACATTTGAAATGCTGAAGAAATAGGGAACAGAACAAAAAGAAAGAAATAAAAAAAGGAAATTGGCTCCAATTTGGGACCAGTTTCACACAGATTGGAAATAAATGGCAGCAGTCATCAGTGCATTCAACTGGTCTTAAAAGGCTAATTCAGGGCATTGCTAATTTTGTCTAAAGGAGGGTAGTAAATTTACTGGTGATGAGAAGTCTATCAAGTTAAAAGATGGGGCTCCTTTGCACTTTTTTTTTTCCCTTATCTCCTTAATTAATTCATAGCATATATGCATTTTAATGTGGTGTTGAAATCTTTTTATCCACTTAATGTGGTATTGTCTGGATAATGGATCTATCTAAACATTGTAAAAGACCAAATCAGTCTGAGATTTTGGATATGTTCTTCTACTTCACGTCCTGTGCTTGCTGCTGTGTCACCACTAACATACCTATGCTAGCAAGTTTTACTGTTCATTAGTTTTCATAGATTCATAGATTTATAGATATTAGGGGCTGGAAGGGACCTAGAAGATCATCTAGTCCAACCCCCCTGCCTGAGCAGGATCACCTAGACCA
>JANHGL010015162.1:0-13129 GCA_024611195.1 Ceyx melanurus | reverse complement strand
CATTCAGCAAAACAACCCCAAGATAATGAAGCAGAACAAACAAAAAACACAAAAGGCCACCCACCCTTGGGGACCCAACGCTGTCCCCCTCCTCTAGACACGAGCACTGCTCCTCTCTGCCAGCTCCCCGAGCTGCTGCTCAATCCTAGGGTGTGGTTTTTTTTTTCCCTTTTTCTCCTCCTCCTTCTTCTTCATCTTCCCAGACAGCTCTGTGGACAGCTGAGCTGTACTTCTGAGCCTCTCTCATTACACGGCATAATGAGAAAGTTGAGCTGCCTCTCCGCTGTTTATCAAGGAAACATCCATTATAGATGGCAGTTTGTCTGTGCTAAACAAAGGGCGTGAAGACGAGGACTTGCCTTGCAAAAAAAACCCCACCAAACCAAACAAAACACAAGCGTTTTGGTGGTTAATCAATCCCTAGGCAGCCTGGATCCAGTCCTGCTCTCGCACACCCTGCGAGCCAAGCTGCTCTCGTGGGTCTTTGGGGGATGAAGCAAAGCTTCCCCTCCCCAGGGTATCATTCCACGATTGGCATCCCAACCCAGCCAAAAAACCCTGGCTTCTGCTGGGGAGAAATTCACCTCTCTGGCCTGCACTGACCCAGGAGCTGGTCAGGATCCGTCCCCCTCCCAGCCACAAATACACTGAGAAAGGAAAAATTCAGGCCAGTGAAACCTCACCCTGCTTTTGGGTGCTGAGGAGCTACAGCCAGTGGAGGCTGGGAAATTCTTCAGCACCAGCACCACTGAAGCATATAAGACCAGATTATTTGTGTTCCCGACTTGCTGATGCAAGATGAAAAATACAGCAAACTGCAGCTGCTGAAATCAGCTCTTTTCTCCCCTTTCCTTCCCTTTTCCCCTTCGCTGAGGTTAGTGTTTTGCAAAAGGTTTTTATATTCTGGGAGCTAAAACCTGTCCGCTGCAATCAGACACAAAGCTCGGGGAGTTTGTCAGGCTGCTCTGTTGTGCTGGGAACAGCTTCCCGGCATGAAAAGCGTCACAAATTGCAGCGATCTGAGCCTGATTGCTCCTGTTCTCCTGCCCGGCAGCTGGCTGAAGGGGTTTGGGGCTGGGGCAGCTCACCGGGGATTTTTAGCAGCCTCATGGGGTCAAGAAGTGCTTCTTTTCGAGCAAATCCTGATTTCAGCCCAGAATAACCCAGATCCTGCCCCTCCATCCAGGGAGGGAAGAGCAAAGGCTGAGCAACTGCCCTCGCCACGACCTGAGCCCATGCAAGGAGGTACCAGAGCTCAGAGGCCACATCCTGGCTCCTTCATGCCCTCAGAAGGGAACAGCAGAGGGCAAGGGCTGCACAGCACCCTTCTCGTAACCCCAGGGATCCCCAGGTGACCCCAACCCTGCTCCAGGTCAGGACACTACTTAAAACATCCAAACCACTCAAAAACCAGCCACCTGCAGGACCACTCTTGGTCGTGATGGAAGAGCTAATGGCTTTTCCCACCCCAGCTTTGGGATCACTGCTGGGACAGGGGTTGGTGTTCAAAGCCCATTTAACCACCAGCCCTGTGCTGCTGGAAAGCAGCAGCAGAAAGCCATGAAAATCTCCAGAATTAGTCTTTTTTTTTTTTCCATGCTGGACCATTCACTTGCCCTCTCCTCCAACTCCTGGTGTTCTTATGGGAAGGAAGCAGCACCATCTCAGTGTGGGTCACCTCCTGCAGCAGGAGGACACACTACAAGGTGCAGCCCCTTGCCCCCAGCTCAGCACCCATCGCAGAGAAATGGCACCAAAAACCTCCCAGCAAAGTCCTAGCCCCCTACTGAGGGCTTTGTTGTTCATTAGGAGCTGGGCCAGGAGGCTTAATTACCCTGGCAGCCCGTGAGGGAGCTCAGCTCTTCTCCTGTCACCGCTGGGTTTCAGAGCAGCTCGAGCTGCTGCAGAGTTCAGTGCCCTTGCCAGTCCCTCGTGCTGATAAGGAGGATCAGCATCAGGCTGTGATGCCAGCCCGATAAGCCCTGGCACCCATTGGGAATCCCAAGGCAGACCCCAGCTTTGCCTTGCCTATGGACTCGGGATGCTGGGACACAAGGGGGTTTCGTGGCCCTGGGTGGAGGGTGATGGGTGCAGAGGCCACGGGAAGGAGGACAAAGCCAGCACATTCTATTTATACCCAATCCCAGCGGCTGACTCCCAGTGCTTTGCTATTTATAAGTGCAGAGGGCACTGGAGGGGCAGAAGGGAGAGAAGATCCCCCTTCCTCAGCCCTGCAGACCACCCTGTCCCTGCAGAACAACGATTCTCTTCTCCCCCTGCAGCTCAGGTGCTGGGCACAGCTCACCCCAGGCAAGTGGCATCTCTGGAACACTCCTGCAGCTGCAGACACCAGGTCGAGTGAGCTGCTGGAGAACAGCAGCATCTCTGAGCATCCCCCACTGCAGGATCTAAAACCCCCTTGGCCCCCCAGTGCCACAGCCTGGGGAGCATAACCACTTTTAACAGGAGGTTTGGAGCAAACCCAACTGCCTGAGCCACGGGGAATGCTGCCAGAGCCCCCCCAACCTCAACCCAGGGCAAAACCATGGCATGGGAGTGGATGTGACCTTGTCTTGCAAGCCTAGATCTGAGGAGTGCACCCACAGCCCCAGCACAGGGAGAATACAGCCAAGGTTCAGACAAAACTCTCCCAGCCAAGGCCCAAAGCTGGATGGAGAAATAAACACTGGATTTGGGGGCTCTGCAGAGCGAGAGCCCCCAGCGGGGGTCACCTCCCCACATCTGTGACATCACTGTTGGAAACCCCACCTTTCCAACAGGGAAGCAGCAGCCAAAGCAGCTGCCACACATCCCCCCTGCTTTGCAGCTTCACCTCTTTTTCCTGGTGGAATTTCCTTTCACGCAGGAAGGGGCTTATAATTAACCCTCAGCAGCCCCGTGGCCTCTCTCCAGCCCCCCAACAGGTGACCCCTCTCCGTGGGCAGCTTTCAACACCTGCACGAGCATCAGGTCTACCAAGGGAGGGGGGGGGATGGCCGCTCGTTCGTAGCCCTGTTATCTTTTATTCATGGACACCGGTGGCTTGGATTACTTTTTGATGAAAAGCCAACATTCCCACGTTCCCAACACGTCGCCTGCAGCCAGAGGAAGGCTCGGAGTCATGTTATTTATTTATTTCTCCACCGAGCTCCCGGAAACTCCATCACCTTGATGGCAAAAAGGATCCTCCTCCTCCTCCTCCTCGGAGAAAACATATTCTTTATGAGGCTGATCCAGCCCCCGGAGGGCGACAGGAGGGTGGTTTTTTTTTTTTTGCCGTGTGAATAATGAGTTTCATAACGGAACAGAAGCCTGAGCTCCCAACTTTGCTCAGCCACGGGGAAAACGTCGGGTTTCACCAGCCGTGGAGTTCTGCTGGGGATGCCGAGAGCTCACCGAGGGATTCTGCCGCTCGCAGGGCGCAGGTGCCCGCTCTGCCTGTGGTGCTTTCTGCACATTCTGCCCCCCTCCCCACGGAGCAGTCCCAGGGTGGGGGGTGAACAGAGCCAGCACAGTCCCCAGGGACTCAGCTCTGCTGTTCACAGCAGCTCTGTCCCCAGCACTGCAGCCTCCAGGCCAAGCACAGGGGATTATGGTGCAGATCAGAGCTGGCTGGGGGGCTCAGTGGGCAGCCCCCATAGTTGCAAATCACATACAACCCTACACAAGCCTATTAATTCACCCCACAGCAAGAGGGACCAAGCTCGAAGCCACGTCTCACCCATAAACTTCTCTGTGAGCAGCCAAAAACCATTAACTCTGCCCCATTTTACACACAGCACACAGCTCCTACTGGAGGAGACCCAGCTGGCAAGTGCCACGTGGCATTCAGAAAGCCAGAGAATCACAGACTGGTTTGGGTGGGAAGGGACCTTTCAAGTCCATCTGCTCCAACCCCCCTGCAGGGAGCAGGGACATCTGCAACTAGAGCAGGTTGCTCAGAGCCCTGGCCAACCTCCCCTGGGATGGTGCCAGGGATGGGGCAGCCACCACCTCTCTGGGCAACCTGGGCCAGGCCCTGCCACCCTCAGCACCAACAATTTCTCCCTTCAATCCTGACTGAGTGGAGATTATCAGTTTAAAGCCACCCCAGATCAAACCATCACCATGCTAACCCACTCTAGAGAAGCCAACATGGAGCCCAGTGCATTCATTTACAGAATCACAGAATGTCAGGGGTTGGAAGGGACCCAGAAGATCATCTAGTCCAACCCTCCTGCCTGAGCAGAGGCACCTAGACCAAGTCACCCAGGAACAGATCCAGGGGGGTCTTAAGTGTCTCCAGAGCAGGAGACTCCACAACCTCCCTGGGCAGCCCCTGCCAGGCTCTGCCACCCTCACTGGGAACAAGTTGTTCCTTCTGTTTCCCCTCAACCTCTTGTGCTCCAACTTGCTCCTATTGCCTCTTGTTCTGTCACTGGATGACACTGAGCAGAGTCTGGCTCCATCCTCCCTACACTCACCCTTAACATAAGGTGCCCCCTCAGTCTCCTCTTCTCCAGGCTCAAGAGCCCCAGCTCTCTCAGCCTCTCCTCAGCAGAGAGATGCTCCACTCCCTCCAGCATCTTGCTGCCCTGCGCTGGACTCTCTCCAGTCAATCTTACCGGCAGAGATGATCCGTCCGGCAGGTATTCCTTAGATCCAAGCAGTTGGGCTTCTCCTTGTCCTCGTAGGAGCAGGAAGGGACGATGGTTTGCCTCCGGCGCTCGGCGCACGCCCGGTCCTTGCAGGAGCAGAAGAGCAGGCGATAGGTGTACTCGCTGGGCACGCGGTCGAAGAACTGGCGCAGGGCCTTGTGGCATTTCCTGCGGCTGCAGTGCTCGCTGGCAGAGATCTCCTTGCTGCAGGTGGAGATGTAGCCCGAGCGCAGGCGCTTGCAGTTGTCGTTCAGGTTGCAGGCTTTGGCCGCGTCCAGGCAGTGGTTGCTTTTGGAGTTGGTGGCCGGGTCCATTCCTACTCGGAAAGCCAGAGGGAGAGGGGGTGAGAGGGGCGTCGAGATGCTCTGGGTCACCTCAGGCACAGCCCTGTGCTGCCTGGCTGGCAGCGGGCTGGATGACCCGCTGGAGTTCCCTCCCTACTCCATCCCTGTTTGCCTGCACTATGGGGAGGTGCTCCTCCAGCACGGAAAGGGTTAATGAGCCCTGTTGGGGGTAGGGGGACCAGGTCAAACAGCCCTCAGTGCATAATTCATGCCATGAGTTGGCAATTTAACATTGGAGGTTTTTTTCTTGTCAATTATTCAAAGACTAATTATTAATTATTCAGCCTGCTCCGAAGCAGAATCCCCCCCTTGGCCCCCACATCCTCTCCTGGTGCTCCCCAAAATCCAGGTCACCCCCAGACAGCCCCTCCCAGGCAGGGATGATGGAGACCAGGCTGCCTCTGGGGCTGGATCCCCCATCCACCCCGGGAGCCCCGGCCGTGGGCAGGTAAACAGGGAGAGGAGGGATGAAGCCAAAGTGCTGCGTGGGAGCAAATGCTGAATTTTCTCTTTTCCTATTTTTTTTTTCTTCTTCCCAGTCAGAATGATGGATCATCCTCAGCAGCCCAGGTGTTATTTTAGAAGCCACCTGACTGCACCAGCCACCTCATCCCTAATTTCCTCCCCTGCCCAGCCAAGCCCATGGATTCCTCCCTTGCCTCACGGCTTCTGTTGGCAAAGACAAACGACAGCACCGAGCAGGGTTTCCTAACAGACTTATTAGCAGGGCTTTGCTAATTAGCAAATGGCAGGCAGCTGCCTGGGCCAGCATCATTCCCCAGCCCTAACTCCCTCTGTCTCTTCCCTGCAAGAGAACAACTTTTTGGGGTGTCCTTTGCAGCACAGGTCCCAACTTCATCTTATTTTCCCATGGTTTTAAAGTGGCACTGGGGTCCTGACTGAAAGGCCAAGCTGGAAGCCTCCCCTGGTGCCATCTCAGGCAACCCCAACCCACACTAGGTGAGGTTTGCAGCTGCCAGGGGCTTGGTGCCACCAATTGTGACCCACGAGGTGATGACTGTGGGGTCCCTGTGACCCCTTTGACCCAGGGCCATCCCCTGGCTGGGCAGTGATGCTGTGAGACCCCAGACCCTGGGGGTGGGTAAAGCTGTTCGGTGAAAGCCCTTGAAATGTCCAAAGGAGATCTACCAGGGATGGGAGGAGTTGGATGAGACAGTTGTAAAGTGAATACTTCTCAGGATGATTTATAAGTAGATCTGCCTTGAAAAATGGAACGAGAAGCAAGAAGGTCGCCTGAGCTAAGAGAGACAATTGAGCTGATGGATGGTCGGAGGAATCCTCCTCCCTGCTCCTCACGGAGCCCTGTTTGGAATAAAGCTGGGAAGAAAGGAGGGGAAGACAAGTCCTTAGGGGTTTCACACCCTCCTCATGCATTCTGGAGGTGAGATGGGGCAGGAATCCCCCTGCCCAGATAGTGCAAGGTATGAGCATGGAGACAGCTCACGACACTGACATTGGAGGAGCAGAAGGGGGAAAAGAAGCTTGCAGAGGCTGGAGAACACTTGGTTCTCTTTCCTTCTTACCCAGACCAGCTCTGGAACGTGACAGGGAGGCACCGAGTGCTCTCTTCACCCAGGTGGGCTCACGGCCACCCCAGCTCCGAGCCTTGCAAGCTGTGAGCAGCAGTGCAGGAGCCCTGCAAAGTGCTGGCTGCTTGTCTCATCCTCCTGAGCATCCTCCCTCCTGCCCTGCCCGAGACCTGCAGGGACCTGGATGCATTTTAATAGAGATGCTGCTTGAAAGTGCCAGCTTTCTGGGGAGCTCATTAATAAAGCACAAGCATGAAAAATTCATGAGGCGAGGAGGAAACAGGGGCCAAGGAGCTGGGGAGGGGACTGTGCTGGGAGACCTGGTGCCACCAGCTCTCTCCTCTGGATGGAGCCAGGAGCAGAGGAGTAGGAGGGTGATGGGGAAGGATGAGCTGCTGCAAACCCACTCCATGCCATTCAGCACCCACCCAGCCACTCCTTGGGTGCTGCTGCCCAGGGTAGGTGCCCCATGTGGGCAGAAAAACAGCACGGGGCTGGATTCCACACGACAGACTCTGGCATCCACTGGCACTCGGAGCATCCTCACTGCCAGCCCTGGGATGCTCTGCTTCATGGGGAGAACTGAGGTGCTTGCTCAGGGCGCTCGCTTGATGCTCGCTCACACTGCTAACAGCCCCCTGGTCCCAGCAGGCTGTCCACCCAGGCTCCAAGCAATCAGAGCGCAGTAGCTTGCGGCCCTGCTCACTTCCCCAGCCCCTTCTTGCTCCAAGTGGTAGGTTAATCCCCCTGCTCTCCCCAGCTGCCTCAGCCTGGTTAATCGAGAAACAACACTTAACAGCTCATTTGCTTCAATCACTTGGACGCCAGGTCAGGGCTGGGGGTCCTGGGTGGCAGCACCTCGATGCTCACACAGCCCCAGCTCCATGTGAGGGGGGTGGGGAAGGGCTGGAAGAAGCATCGAGGCCACCCCATCAACCTCACCACATCTCTGGAGCATAACAGCAGCCAATTCCCCTCCTTCCCCCAGCCCCAGAATCGCCAGACAGGCTTCCTTCTCCCGCCTTGCTTTGAGGAATAAATCAACCCCTGAGTGTTTAATTCCCCCGCTCCAGACACTTTTGCTTTCCCTACTTTCCAACAGCTCAAATATTTCCTTGACGCTAATGTAAGCCCAGCAGGCACACGGGAGACAGGAGGGGGTGGCACCGTCATCCCAGAACCGGTGTGAACCTCCCCGCAGGGAGCCTGGCAAATTCCCTTCGGGAGCTCAGAGCCGGCGGGTGACGGCAGCCAGGGGGTGTGGCAGCATCACCACCCTCCTCTGAGCTGTCCCCAAGCGAGAGGAGCTGTCCCCAAGAGAGTCAACAGGGGCTGTGCAGCCCAAAAGGGGTCCCCAAGGTGCCACCTGCACCCCAGGAGATGTGAGAACCTTCCAAACTCCAAAAGGGGAGAGGATTCAAAGGAGAAAGAGCAAAGAGAAGCCAAAGTGTTGCTGACCTAATTTGGAAAGGGAGGGGGGGGTGTCAGCACAGAGGGTTGTCATGGAAATGAGATGACAAAAAAAGTTCCTGAGGATGGTGGGGGAGTTTGGGTTCCCGAGAGGAGGATGTGAAGGCAGAGAGATGCTCCAAAGGGCTCCCCATCCTTCTCCCAGCAGCATCCCTTAGCTCAGCTCGAGGCCAACTGCCCTGGGGAAGGACAGAAAATGGGGTGTGTGTCCCCTCAGCTTCCCCATATGGTCCCAAACCTTCCAGAAGATGAAATCACTTTATATCAATCCACGAATGGGCAGCAGGAGCCTGTGCTGTGACTTCAGCTGCATGAAGGGACATGTTGGCCAGAGCAATGAGGGAGTTCCAGGCTCTCCAGCCCACCTCAGCTATTGATACAAGCCCATGGCTGGAGGCAGCTGAATCCTAAAGGTAAAATCCTCAATCACAGCCTAGGAAGACCAAGAATGAGGCTGATGCCCTTGGCTCTGTCACAGCCAGGGCTCACCCACTCCCAGTGGTGCCTGACCCCACCAGGAAGGTCTGAAACAGAGAAGATCTGTCCCAAAATGCACCAAACCCCAGGAACCAGCCCCTCTGTTGCTCCCCACCATCAGGTTGCAGCATCCCCAGTCTCTACTGATGCTCAAGGCATCAGATCTGGGGCAGTGGGAGAAGAGCCAGGCAGGAGAGAGGCCAGAGGAGCTGGAGGAGCAAAGGTCCAAACCCTGGGGGCAGGAGCTGCAGGTTTTCCTTGCCAGGGAGCTGGGATAAACCAGCAGAAGCAGGTTGCTTTTATTACCTGAGAATATTGAAGCGAGTCTGAATATATCAGAGAGACGAGAGGTGACTGGCTCGTAGGGGGAAGCTTCATAAAATTCTTCTCCTAGAGTGGGAGGAAAGAAAGAGAAAGGGGAGAAAAAGCAAATTAAAAACCACAGGGAATAACCTCAGCCACCAGCGAGGCTACAGCCAGACACAGGCACCCCCCTCCTCTTCCCCTCGCCTCGGAAATCACAATCTGAGGAGGGAAAAATCAAATCCCTGCATTGCAACGAAAGGAAAAAAAAGCCCATTTTGGACCCTCTCATGCTTGCTGTTGGTGTCCAGCCCGAAGGATGGGTCCTGCTGCAAGCTCAAGCTCCTTTCTGCAAGTCAAGTTTGGCAGTGGCTGTGTTCAGACTGACCTCAAAAGTTGAAGGAATTGAGATTTGAAAGGTCAATGTTTCATGGCTACGTCTGCAGAGCCTGGGCCAGCTGTGAGCTGGATGTTTTAGGGTCTGTATTCCACACTGGATTTTTTTAATTTCCTTTTTTTTTTTTCCCCTCTTGCAATAAAAAGCATTTGCCTAAAACAACCCTGTAAAGGTTGCTTTTCACCCTGCCTCTGGTGCACTTTGGGAACGTAGAAATATTTCAGGGGGAGGGCTGCAGCTCCAAGCAGAGAACCTCATCATTTGAGCACCATGTGCTCAGCCATCCTAATCTGCACTTTCTGGAGGGAACCTGAGCGTGGCCCATCTGGCCCCAGGCTGGGAGCAAACCCTGTCTCTCCTACCTTTGATTCCAGTGCACAACCACGTGCTTTTGCTGCCTGGAATGCCAGAAAAGGCTGATTTCAGGAGAGCTGGCCACTGCCCTCAGGAGAGGAAACACTCACCTCAAACCTCAGCAGCCACAGGAAAAAAAAAACAAACCCAACAATGAAATATATAAATATATATAAATATATATAAAAACAAAAATCAATGGCTGGACTTTGAATGCCCCAGAGCAGCAGCCCTGGAGCATCGATCTCCACCGTGCCTGGCAGCCCCTTTGGCAGCATCTCTGCTCACACCAGGTGCCCTAGCTCTGGGTGAGCCTGGGATGCTCTGGGGATGGACTCAGCAGCCCAGACCTCTCCATCCCACCCATGCTCCAACAAGTTATTATTAGCCCAAGGCAGCAGCATTTATCCCAGGCAATTAAAGAGCCACTTGAAACCCAGCGCTGGAAAACAAGCTTATTAAGAGGTGGAGAGCAACACTGGAGGGTTTGATCCAAGCCCAGCAGCTGCTCAGCACCATTCCTTGGAAAACTGGGAGGGCAGAGGCGGGTGGACCACAGTGGGATGTCAGGTTGAAGTTTTCAGCCCATCACCCCACTCCTGGCCTTGCCACCCCCCTCGGAGTGATGCAAGGGAACCAAGGGCAGCTCCTACTGCCGCTGCTGGTCGTGGGGAAGGAGACACACTCTGCAAAGTCTTTCCCCTTTGGGCTGACTCCCTTTTCCCTGGTTTCTTAACGTTCTGATGACAAACAGCACCTTTATTAAAGTGCATTTAGGAAACCCTGTAACCTCCCGGTGCCTCGCTTTGCCAACCCCATAAATAATTAAACACTACCTGAACCCTGCTGCTTGCTAGGGAAACTACCCAGCATTAAAAGGGCACTGGACTTTTCTGGAGCTCGGGGAGATGCAATTAACCTCCAGGAATGAGGTGGGGAGTGCAAGCAGTGCTCCTTAATGGCAGGAATGGGCTTGTTCCCACAGCAGAGGGGCTGGTTGGGAGGCCACCAGGCACAGCATCTTTGCTGAAAGGCAGAAGATCGGGGTCTATCTTGGGCTCTTTGTTGCTTTTTATGCTCCCTGGTTTATGCACATTAAAGCTACGAGGTGCCAGAGCTCCCCAGTGCTCCCACCTCTGCTTAATGACTTGGTATAATCACTTCTCTTCCCACCTCCTCCCCCAGGTACAGGTCCTGCAGTACCCGTCAAGCATCCTTCATTCATGCTTGCAAAGCCCTCTGAAATTGCTGAATGAAGGCTGCTAATGAAGAGTGGAGAACAATTAAGCAGTAATTCCTGCTCTGGGATGGTTTTCGGGCTCACTACCCCCTGCTCTGACCCAGATTTGAAGGCAGTCTCACCCAGGGGGAGCTGCTTGCTCAGGTACAGCTCCCCACATCCTTGCTGCTGCCACAAAAACCCTCCCAGCACCACCACCTCCATCACCTCCTCTGGCTTCAATCCCAGCTCGGGAGGGAGGTCAGGGATCTGTGCCCGCTGTGGGAATGTGGCTGCTGGGGATGGAGGCTCCAAAGGAACCCCTTTAGCTCCAGCTGCTGGAGTTGGCTTTCAGCTGAGTTAAAACAGCAAAGGAGCAGAATTTTTTTTTACAGCCCCAAGCCATGGGTGGAAGGGGGGCCAAGCTGCCAACATGATGCCACAGGTGGCTGAGGCTCCATCTGCCCGTGAGCTGCCACCAGCCAGGAGGGCTCGTGCCCTTGTGAGGACTGTGCTGTGACTCAGGGGCTCTGCTACAGGCAGTTTTGCACAAGCTGGAGCTGGATTTAAGACCTTCCACATGCAGAGCCAGTCGTAAGCCCATTAAAGGGATCTATACTGGTGTTAAAATGATGCTCCTGGCCAGTCTGGGGCCGGCTGGGTGCTGGCAGAGCTGGATGGGGGTAGAACCCACAGGACTGCAAAGCAAACCCCACCAGCAGCAGCACCAGCCCCAGTTGACTTCCTCCCAGCTGATTCCTTCCTCTGAGACCAGCACCATGCCCCACTGCAGCCCCACACACAAGCCCCTGGGGTAGCCCCAGCCCTGGTGATGCTCCTGCAGAGGGGCAAGGGGCAGTGGGTGAAGAAGCAGAGGGGCAGGGGGTGAAGCCAGCTGCCTCCTCCTGCTTTCAGCCCATAGATAAACCTGCCTTCAATGAACAAACCAGCCCCCAGGCTGGGAAAATCCAATTTCAATTACCTGCACTGCTTCAGCCTCTGATTTACTCCTTCCCCAGCCTGCAGTTACAGCAGGCTCAGGAGCATCACCTCTCTGCAAGGTAAGACCCCAGTGAGCCCTTCCTGCTGCTCCCCAGCCCACAGACCCCACCAGAGCAAGGGCTGGCAGGGGGCTCGGGGGGGCAGAGGAGCTGCCATAAGCTCTGCACCCCAAGAGGCCCCTGCAGATGGGATTGAGGTGCAAAGCTGAGCCCCAGGGCACCCCAAGGGCACGTCTGCTCCTGGGGTTTTGCAGTGGGCTGAAGAAGACACTGCCCAGTGTCCCCATCATGAAGCCAGAGCCCAGAGAGAACAGGAGCTGGAAATGGGCATCACCCAACCCAACCGAGCACTTTCTCTGCCTTTATCACTCTGGAGACCTCACAGGGATGTCAGAAAGGTCGAGACCAAGCTCAATTCCCAAGGATGCAATTCCACCAAGCACACAATTCCCAATAAAACCAGTTCTCATCCACTCTGCCCTCGCTGGGCAGGACCGGCTCTCAGCCCAGGCACCTTCAGCATCCTCTGAGAAAGGAGATGACCCCGTGCAGCCCAGGGCACCACTCAGCCCAGCATTACTAGAGCATCAAGGTACCCTCCGAGCTTCCCAACCCGGGTGGGTCATGACCACCCCCTTCCATCCCTCCTCCATCCCCCCTCCACCCCCTTACCTTCGGTCAGCCCGAGGTGTATACTCCAGTAGATCTGAAGGCACTGAAGCTCCTTCTTCATCCCTCGCTTGCAGCGGCAGTCGTAGAGGGGACTCTCTTGCAGCACTTCCAGAGCTGCTTGGCACTCCTTGTTGGCCAGCATGGTGTTCCTATCGCGGCCGGCCAGGCACTGCCGGAGGGTTCGGTAGCGGGAGCTGCAGCTGGGCTCGGCCGCGCACAGCTCGTTGGCTCGCACGCAGTCCACGGGCACCCTCCACCCATGGGGGTCCTGCCCTCCCGGGGACAGGGGGCCGGCCAGCGAGCGGAGGATCTCGTCTGGGTGATGGGCAGGAGCGGGGGGAGGAAGGGCAGAGAGAGAGAGAGTGTGAGGGAGGGGTGGCCAAGGGGGGGAAATCCCCTTGCATCCCCTCCCCCGGGAGTGCAGTGTGCCCGCTGACTGCTGCCTGGCATTAGAGCCAACTCTGGGGTGCTCCACAGGGAGAGAACAGCTTTCCAGTGCCCCTAAACTGAGCCTGCACATCCCCAGCCTTAGAGGCCAGAGTGGTTTTGGTTGGAAGAGAACTTTCAGCTCTTGGAGTCCAACCATCCCCAGCACTGCCAGGGCACCACTGACCCGTGTCCCTCAGCTCCACAGCTCCACGGGGGGCTTGGAAACCCCTCCAGGGGTCACAGGGACTCCACCCCTGCCCTGGGCAGCCTGGGACA
>JANHGL010015161.1:26873-45719 GCA_024611195.1 Ceyx melanurus | reverse complement strand
TATATAAATTTTTTTTCATCATTGTCTGAAGAATAGATGAAAAGGAGTCGTGAGCCTCTAAGGAAACCTTTGGGTACAGCACAAGGGTTGATGAAAAGAATTAATAGGAATCTGAACTGATTTGCAGGCAAGAAATTGTAAAGTGTGTTTTTCTTTCCAAGGGAAATAGGAATGGGAGAACAGCAGATGACAGGCAAGCTGGACTAAAGTTGTCTCTGACCACAACTGAAAATGAGAATCAGGACCCAACACGTACACAGTGGGCAGTGAAATAAAATTAAGAATACAAATAAAATTAAGAAACAGGCATATATTTAATATCCATGGGGGAAATTCCACTGAGGTGGCTGCAGGGTGTTGTCCAGGAATGGCAGCTCTGGTACAGTCAGCATGGAAACCTCTCCCAGGAGAGAAACAAGCAGTGGGATTGTCACCAAAACACTCTGCTCTTACCCAGTCCTTCTGTAATGCTCCCAAGGAACTGCTCCTAAAAATTCACACAGCAGAAGCAGAAAATATCCAGAAGGACACAGGGCATTTTGAGTTTCACTTCCATTATTATTACTCCCAGATCCCAGAGGAAAGGAAAAAAACTAATATTAAAATTTCCATCACTCTTTTTGCTTTCTCTGTGTGTTTTTGAACTCACGTTTGTGAGAACGAGGTCTCCCATGACTGGTACAGGTCCTTCCTGTGACCTCAGCTGTGCTCCTGCTGCTGTTGAAAGGGTATTTGCCTCTCCTCGTGGTCAGACAGCCCAGCAGGGCCTGGATTTCTACCTGTGGTGCTGGTGGTTTTCCTCTAGACTTCAGGTGCTGTTGTATTATCCCAGGTGCCCGAGACGGAGCCATTAGATCTCACCCTTGCAGCTTCACGTGGGGATTTCAGGTCATCTCAGAACTTACCCTTTTCCAAGAACAGTTTTAATCTTTGCATAATACCTGGAGATGCCTGGTGTAATTACGTTTCAAGTGTTATTGCAGCTATATTTCAGGTTTTAGGGATGTAGGAAAATGCTACATTATTTTACTGCTGACGGCAGAGTAAAAACCTGCTCAATATTCACCTTTCAGGAAGCACAATCAAATACCCAAGAACACTATTAGACTTGCCTAGCATAAAGTTTCAAACTGCTAATGGGTTTTAAATTGATGTCATAATGCTGCAATTTAAATACATGATGTTCATTAATTTTGAGTGAAGTCTTTGCAGAGCAGGAGTGGCACGGGAGGAGGAGGAGGCTGCATTTCCATACCTGCTCCTCTGCAGCTGCTGCCTCCTCTCTGGCACACCAGGGGAACTCTTGCTGGCTGGAGCTGGCAAAGGGGTCTCAGAGCAGGGAGACCCTCCTTGGGGGGAGGGACAGCAGGGACCAGATGCCAATCTGCTGCATCCAGAATGATCTACTCACTCCAGAAACGTGTCCTGAGCCAAAGGACACAACAGGCCAGCAGCACAGGAGAATTCACACTGTTTCTATTTCAAATATACTGTGTTTACAGTACATAAAGTCAGGTTTTCCAAAGCTGTTGCTATAGCTACAAATCAAGGAAACCATAGCAACAACCCTCTATTAGCTACAGCCTTAATTGGGGATTAAGTTCTGCCTCTCTCTGCATTTTATATTGAATATTCCCATACAACCTAGTCATAATAATCCTCGATTTGTTCACTTTTCAGCAATAACCATTCCATGGCATTACAAGACAAGTCAAACACACAACACTCTTCAAAGTCTTCGTGGTGTTCTCCATTTCCTGATACCCCAGAACACAAACCATTGAGCACTTCAACCTGAGCCACCACATAACTGATTTTCCATCACCTCACAAGGTTTTCACATCTCATCCCACCCAACCTTAGCCCAGAAGAAACCTGCTCCCCCTAACTTCAACCTTTCTTCCTCAGGATTAAAGTCTGGTGGTTTGGGTTGGTTTGTTTCCTTCGTTGGGGTTTTGCCCCCTGTTTTCCTCAGCAAGGGGGGCAGGTTCCAAGGACACTCTAGAGCACTAGGAACACATTCCACAGGCGTGCAGAGGTTCTCCCAGCATGAAATCTAGAGGAGAAGACCTTACACCCATTAAACAGCAGAAATTCACTGTACTGGGCACTCAGAAATCTGAGATCTCTCATGATCATTTTAAATAGCAAATATTAATGCCACGAGGGGGAAAACAATTAAAATGGCCAAGTTTGAGGAGTCCTCCATGACCTGAGACAAATGTCTGCTGATGGCAACCAGTCAGCAGCTTCCAGGACATTCATTTCCATTTTCTGTTAGAAGTTCCAAGCGTGTTATCAAATCTGGGGCTGAGTTAAGGCTCCCAGAAGCTACATCTAAGCTCAGCTGGAGGCAGTGGTGAGGAAAAATGGATTAGCATGCTCCTCTCCTCTGCACTTATCAGCTCAGACTGATAGTGACCAAGTGGCCGTGGCAGCTCTGCCTCAGGCAGATGCCAGGCCTGCTGCTGGGGCAGGGCACAACACTCTGCCCTCTCCTTCTGGGGGGCTCCTGCCCCTCTGTGCTTCAGATCTGCTGGAACAGCTCTGCTGAGCCCCACTTTCACATTTAACTCTCTGAAGTTAGACTAGTAACTGACTTGGCCAACTCATGTAGGACTGAGCATCACACAGTGGTGTCTTCACGTCCTATAAACCTGTTATGTGACTGGATTTAATTAATGAACACGATAATTGCCAATTTGTAAAGAAAAATCAGTAATAGTAAGTGGAAGTCTGATGGTATTTCATGACAGAGTGCTGTGGATGATCGGAAACAACTTTTACAGTTTGTTATGTCAGCTCCTTTTGCAAGTTTGCAAGTTCTAAGCAGCACAGAGAGAGAGAGAGGGGGGAAGACTCAGTGGGAAAAGCAGCCCTGCCACCAGAAAACAACTATATCATTAAATATTTTGCCAATATTCTGCCAACCTAGACAGTTTAAAGCAGGAGGCCCCATAAAATCCCGTTTTATCACGTGTATTTTTATCACACAGGAGTATTTTGCAAAGCAGATAATAAACACCAAAGCATTTTAAAGTGCAGACTGGAAACACATAGTTGGCTTTCAAACAGCTACCAAGTGTTAATAGCCCCAGGAAAATCCAGTAAACCTCTAGCTTTGTAAATCTTCTCCACTCACGCATGTTCATTTCACAAACCACTCCCTTACCTTCCTCCATGCACACACAAACACAAACAAACTACTGCTTCTTTGGGCACCTCAGGAAAAAAATGAACATTTTTAGGGCTTATTACAAGCACGCACACAAGAATTTCCTTCTGAGTGAAAGAGGCTGAAAGCTTGAAATGAATCTGAAGAAATCTCCAGTTGGAGTGTCAGTTTTCACTGGTGCCAAGCCTGGTTTTGAGGCCAGCCCTCTGCTCTCTGCTCTCTCCACTGCAGACACAGCAGAGGTTTTAAAAGCAATGCTCATTTAAAGGGAGCTCTCTGCTAAACCAGACACTGCTCAGAAAACCTGCTTGCTTAGTTTCACCCTGATATAAAACCAGTTCTGTTAGTGGGACCAGAGAAATCCAAGCCCAGTGGTGTCTTTTGCTGTGCTGTTGGCACTGAGCCTTACCTCTTGTGTTTTCACATTTATGTACCCATAGTGAGTTCTCCTGGGCTGCTGCTGGCCCTGAGAAAAGGGGATCCATTTGACACTGGGCTGGCCAAAGCAGTTGAGGATCAAAGGGAAAGTCACTTCGTTTGTGAGACGGATGATGATCAGACACAGGAAAGCTGCAACGAAGCTCACAGCAACAAGGGACTTTCTCTGTAACAAAAGAATAAACAAAAGACACTATTAAAATTAAGAATTGGGTTTAATAAATGAAAACTAAAGCAACAAACCGTATCTTTTGTTGTAGGGTGAAAGACACATTAGAAAGCCATATGTGCAATTATTTTATGGGAGCCACCTTGCTGCTGGAGCACAAGGAGACAGCTGAGTGGATCGTTTTATTTCTTCCATTTCAGACTTTTTCAGAGTTTCTTTCAGAACTGTCTGGAAATTAACCTGTTTTGGGTTAAAAAAAAACCAAACCAAACACCTATCAATTTTAAAATTTATTTGCATTCGAAATCAAGTTTTTGTGTAAACATCCACACCAGGGTCTCAGTGCAAACCCTCCGTGCTGTAGATCCAAAGGCCAGCTGCAGAGGGTCAATGCCACCTGCACACCTGAGTGTTCTAGAGCACGTGGCCAGTCAATCAGCACAACATCCTGCCTTCTTCCCTGTAATGAATGCAACCACAGAAACAAAGACTTTCTCCCCGGGTAACTCCCCAGTCCGCAAGAGAAAAAATCAGAAGAAACGTGACATTCCTCTCATTTTCAGGAATATTTTAAAGTACTGCAGTCAATTACTTCTTGACAAATTACTTAAGGATAAATCACGTTAGTTGGCGCAGGTAAAGATTCCAGGTATATTGAGTTATATAGATAGTTTTATATATATTTATAACCTTCTCCCACAAGGTTATTTTTAAACGTTCCCCAGGGGAATGAACAATGTTCATTTAGAGGTGCTTTTACTGCACTTCAGTGGCATCCTAGCTGTATCTGATCTGACACAGTTTAATCACCCTGCAGAATGGAATTCTATCCCTCTAAACAGTACCAGACACAGAAAATAAAGGGGAAAAAATGATTTGCCTCGGGGCCTACATAAGTACAGAGGATGGATGACAGAACCCGACCACTCCAGGTCCCACCCACACCTACCACCAGGTAGAGGAGGCAGCAGGGCCCCCTGAGCCCTTCTGAGCAGGACAGCAGCAGATGGCACGTGCTGCAGAGGCCAAGGGGGGTGGAGGGTGATGATATTTCACAGCAAACACACTGGGACAGACAAAGATCTACTGCAGCCGAGCATCCCAGGGCTCCATGCCAAGGCCACTCCAAGGGCTTTGTGGCCAAGGCCTACTCCAAGAGCTCCGTGGCCAAGGCCACTCCAAGGGCTTTGTGGCCAAGGCCTACTCCAAGAGCTCCGTGGCCAAGGCCACTCCAAGGGCTCTGTGGCCAAGGCCTACTCCAAGGGCTCTGTGACCAAGGCCTCTGTGGCCAAGGGCTACTCCAAGGGCTCCGTGACCGAGGCCTACTCCAAGGGCTCCGTGGCCAAGGCCTACTCCAAGGGCTCCATGGCCAAGGCCTACTCCATGCCAAGGCCTACTCCATGCCAAGGCCTACTCCAAGGGTTCCATGCCAAGGCTACTTTGTGCTTTGGCACCTCACTGGACACGGCAAAGAGCCCCAAGCACAAGAAGCAGGCGTGGGTCTGGGGGTGTCACTCTCTTCCCACTCCCAGGGGGTAACAAAGTGCTCTGTTCTGGGGCTTCTGTACAGCAACTGAAGGCAGCAGATCTGGGGAGGAGACTCAATCACAGCTCTCAGAGTCACTGAAGCCACTGCACTTTTCATCAGCTGCATTATAACCCATTTACATGAAATTGCAATAAAGTGGCTGGGGAACACTCCTGTGTCACTTCTCCCAGCACCAGATGGAGTCAGAAATGTTTAGCTATATATCAGGGCCTTCTGAGTGTTAAGAGCAGCCAAGATGTGAAGTGCAAGTGATAATCGTGAAGCAACGGGAAGGAGTGTGGATTAGTCATCTTATTTATTGCAAAGCAGGGTTAAAATACTGCAGATATTTCAAGGAGAATCAGGAGCTCCTTCCACTCCACGAGCCCACCCAGAGCAGGCAGCACAAACCTGCACTAATTACAGCAGTGCAACGAGAGGAGGAGAAAGGAATCGAGGCATGTTATAACTGCCTCCAGAACAAAATAACCCAGCCGTGTGCAAACACAACCTCTAGATAGAAACTCACACAAAGAAGCTTGTGTTAAGGATCCAGCTCCCCTGTAATTGTTGTTAGAGGCGCGAGAACCAACAATACACATTAGCTGAGGGAAAGACCATTGCAAATTGCAATTTCACTATACATTTCACTATAAAAGATACTGGAAAATGAACAAGCAGCTGCTTACCATAATTTTAGCCCACTTAACCAAACCAACCTGCTCAGTGGCCAACAGTACTCTAAAGGGCACCTCAAAAAGTTCCCCTAAAGTTCATCCTTCCTTTCTGTGCTCAAGGGAAAACACAAAACACAACAGGCACTATTTGTCAGTAAATGCTTCTTGTAAAATCTCCCTTCACATAAATGGATTTTCTTATCTTTCCTCTGATAAAACTCAGCACTGGAGACTCCAGAATTTTACATGCCAGGAGGAGCTGACAGAGACTATGAAGCTGCAGACAGGGTCAAACAACAGCCTACAGTCTGCCTTCAAAATTTTTTGAAACAACTCTTACTGCTTCTTCATTTTCAGCTCTCACGAATGCAAACAGTCTCTTAACAAAGAGTTTTTGAACATGGAAACACCCCCTGTAAAAATCACATGCAATCTTTACATTTTCCAGCTATTTTGATTCAAATAAAGAATAAACATTAAAAAATACATATTCAGTGAGGATTAAACAATAAGGCACATTTCAACCAGTTTCTCAGCTGGGTGACCCCCATGGTATATTAGCTTTGTGACATTTTTTTTCAGTCACTAGAGTACATGAGCAGTCTGGGTGAGAGCTGCAAGAAGAAAATTCCCATAGTTATGAATACAGGACCCTAGAGCAGAGGAGTCTGTTAATTACACTGCAATGCTGCTGATTTGTGGTCAAAAAATCCCAAACCAAACTTCCCAACCAAACCGTAACAGATCGAAGTGGACACATTCAGATGAGAGCAGTGCCTGGGCAAAAAGCACAGACCACGACTAACCAGTTTCTCCTCAACTCTTTTTATTCAATACCCTCAATGGGAGAGATAATATAATATATAAAATATATTTAATCCCAGCCACGGTTCCAGTCATTTCTGAGAGAGCAGGCTCACCCTGCCTAGTGTGCATGTCAAAAGCAATAAGCACTAGGCCTGACCCACCCCTCCAAGGCTTCAGTTTGATTTTCCATTGCTAAAATAAGAATGGAAATCAAGACATGAGCATCCCACTGCTGTGCTGGGGTTGGATCTCATTAAAAGCTCCGTGGAAATAAAACACTAACACAAATATTTAATGGGTGTGTGCACACAGATTGGCACTGTAGCCCCTAACACTATTTACAACCCTCTTACATCTGGGTTTGGCTGTTTACCAGTGCCAGCAGGGTTCTTTAGCTCCAGCGTGGCACGAGCTTGACAGTCTGAACAGGTCCCAGTCATTTTTCTTTCATAATCTGGTGAGATGACAAGGCCATTTTTTATAGCTCAGTAATGCCTGATAAAATAATAAGACACAAACATCTTTAGTGCTGTGTACAGTTGTCTAGCAGGCAGGAAGGAAATATTTGCAGCGTTGGGCTCCTCAGTTGTAAATTTTACTGAGGTATGGGCTAAATATCCATTCTGGTTGCTAGCCCAAGAGCAACACCCTGCCACTTGGAATGGATCGTGGAGCAGGAACCAGCAAACCACTTCACAAGCAGCAATAAATCCCTGTCCTGGGGAGATTAGCAGTAAAAACCCATTTCACAGATGCATAAACTGAGGCTGAAAGAAACTTCCCTAAGATGACAAAGTAATCAAGGGAAGCTGCTCCTAAACTTTTACTCCAGGACTATATTATTCCTGAGGTTTATTGTTTCCATAACTAACTGCCTGAATTGGTTGGGTGTCAAAATGGAATATATTACAGAGGAGTCTAGTAAAGAACCCTTGGAACCGGTCAAGTTCCGTGTCCCAAAAAGTAATGGAAAATAAACCTTATTTTTTCTCCAATTGATTTTTTACAGTATTCATTTTTTGTAATGTTATTTTCATGGGTACACAATAACACTGCACTTGGAAGGGCAAATCAGAGGTAAGGGCTTTCACGAGTGCTTTTAGTCTCTGAGCTGACACAACATGCAGTAATATTGTATTAGTCACAATGCCTACCTTTATGAGCACACTGAATAACTCACTTTTGTAATATCTCTGCACATTACACTACTTTTATTAAAGGACTGGAGCAGGGTTTGGGGTTTTTTACTCGAGTACAGCACCAATTGAAAACCATCACGGCCACACTCACTGAATTTGTTTCATTTTGTAGACCAATGTATGTAAAAACCAGCCTGATTTAATTTCCTCTCTCCTATTTTTGAGGATCCTCTTCAAACACCACTTTCTATTACAACAGAGCACGAAGTGGGATTTCTTCAGCACACTAGCTCAGTAAACCTCGCTGCTTTCACTGGTGTTGGAAATAAATTCACCTTCCAGCTATGCCTTTTGTTCCCAACCTGCCTTTAACAGGGCTGCTGGAGGGATCCTCAGGCAGGGGGCCCTAGAAGAGAGAGCAGGATTCTGCAGCAGAGATGCTTTAGAAAGAGACACGTGTCAAACGTTATTTGCATCAAATGGGTAGCTGAGATTGACTTTCTTCTCCTCCAGAGACTCCAGAAGGGAAAGTTACCCTGACTATGTTCAAAGGCTCCACAGGAGATGTCTGTCAATGCTGCTGTCTCAGAGGAAGAGAACAAAGCAGGTAAGGGGTTACATTAGAAGGAAGATCTGGTTTGGGTTCAAACACTAGTAAAATTAAGATTAAAGGAGTTTTTTTCCTCCCATTTTTCCTTACCTGTGAAAAGCACCTTTGCTAAACTGCAATGCAAGCAACCAGGGAGTGCCAGCAGAAACACAGCTCAGAGGTGGAGAAGCATGGCAAGAAATGCAGTGTACATAAAGAGATTCAGTGGAGCAAACTGGTGGATTCCCAGTCCTTCCAACGGCAAACATTGTCAGATTTCAGGAGTTAATCTCCATCACCATTCCCTCTTGCCCTAAACACAAAGTCTGATGGGAAGGAATGTTATTTATTTTTTTTATCTGGAGATATCCCTACTCCTTAAGGTGATTTCAGGCTTCCCAGCACTTGCAGCTCTCCATACCCTGTAGGACCATTTCTCCCACTCCTTTCCTGCTGGGTTTACATTTTGTTCAGCAGTTGTCTTCTGGCCTGGGGTTGCTACACAAACAGCTCCTGCTCCCAGGCAGGCACAAGCTCTGATCTTCACAAAGCCACCAAGGCAAGCTCACCTCTGAGCCAGGCTGCTCCAGCAGAAGGCTGCCCAGGGGCCTGAAGACTGAGATGCCCAGGGTGCAGCAGCACACGTTAAATGAGGGTGTTAATTTTCCCTTCTAGGAGATCTGTTAAGAATATTTAATCTCAACCTGCTGTAACTGCTTCATCAGTGTCCTTCACAACTAGGGTGAACTTCCTCAGGAGCTGTAGCTGCATAAAACAGAAATACTAACAGGGTCTCTGCATGAGAAAGTAATTTTAGAAAGGGGGAAAAAAAAAGCCTCAGCAGCACAGTTCTCCATTTTGTTGGGGTTTTTTTTACCCTGGATTATTGCCCAGCTCTTCTTATCAATGGCTTGGCAAGCTTTCAGACACACACAGGCTGACTGTAATAGAACTGCTGCTACAAGAATTTGTGATCTTTCAACCTGGCAGTTGGCTGTTACTACCTAGTGAAGCACCACCTGATTGCAGCTATTTTTCACCTGCTGGGAAAAAGTTCAAAGAGAAAAAGAAAAAAAGAAAGAGCCACCCATATGGGAAGATTAACTCCTACCCTGCCAGCTCCACCTCATCTAGATCTCCTCTGTCCCCCATCTCTGTTCACAGCAGAGTGAGTCCCTCACAAAGACACCCCAGAGCTGCCAGCACTGTGAAAAATCCCATTCAAAAAGCTGATTTTTTCACCCAGAAATAGGCTCAAAAATGCATAAACCAGAAAAAAAGCACCAACAAAAAGCCCCACAGATGCATCAAGAGACTCTTAGAAAACCATAAAACACCAGCAGACCTGCTGGCCTGCAGATGTCTATACAGGAGGCAGAGAAGTCACCATTAGAAGCCTATTACATCTCTGCTGTTTTGCATGAAACACCAGAAAAGCTCCATTTCTTGTTTCAAACGTTCATGGGAAAGGGAATGTGATGGCTTCTGGAGTGAGATCAATTCCATTTCTGCTCCCAGCAGTGAAGTGTTGGGTGCATTTGGCACTCAGCAGGGGGAATGGATGTTAATCACATACCTGTGTTTAGCAAACACCACGCTGGGATGTAACCTCCACAAGTACCAGCTTCTGGATAAGGGGGGGGGGAAATAATCAGACAAATCACATTTAATGCATGACAGCAGCCCAGGGGCAGAAGAAATGAAAGTAAACAAAATGTTGGAACAACCCTGTATTCTGACTATTCTCAGGCTTCACATCTGGGAGGAAAAAAATGCCTTTTACTGGAAAACTTCCCTTGCCTGCAGGGAAAACTTCATGGCACAGAGCAAAACTGCACCAGCAATTTGCCATGAGTGCTGGGTACCTGCCAACCACTATCTGGACAAGCCCAGCCTTCCACTATCCTCCATCTTCCATCATCTTCCATCTCCCATCATCTTCTCCATCACATCTTCCTCTGTAAAGATCCCCTGGCTGCTCTGCTGGGAAAATCACTTTATGTGAACTAGTTTTCATCAGGAGGAAGCAAAATATCATCTCACACTTCCAATAAAGCCCATGGTCTTTGCAGGAAAATGGCCCAAACACACACTCCATCCTCACACCCTGCTCTCCTCCTGCTGGGACAGCTCAGTGGAACTTGACCTTCAAAGCTCTTGGAACAAAAGTCTCTGTTTTCTGACATTTATGGGTGGCTTTTCTGCATGGCTGCTTTTGTTGCTGAGGAAATAATGGTGAAAGCTCTGTGTACAAACCTACTGTGAACACTGACAAATCCCAGGCAAGGAGGACAGATTTATTCAGTGTAGATTACCCCAGAGCTAATCTAATCAAATCCAACATTTACATTATTTAAGCCAATCCAAAATTCATAGAGTTAGCACTTGGAGATGGGTATATATCACAGTTTTGTTTTGATCTGCAAGTGTAATTGAACTGAGTTGGGTTTTCTCCACTGCTGTTTTTGCTTAGAAAGGCTTTTTGGGTTTCACATGGAGATGCACCATTGAGCTAGCAGAGGCACGAGGAAAACCCTATGGAAAAAAATCACACCAAAAGTTATATTTACTAAAGCTTAGGCAAAAGGTGTTTCCTTCTGCTGATCCAAAAACTACTGAAATTTACCAGAAATCTCTGCCCTGCTAACAACTGTCAGTTTTCTGTCTTCTCTGCCCACAGGACAGGTCACCTACACCCTATTCACACACAGAAAATCATCAATACATTTCTAGGCTATTTTTACTGCACAGAGACCTGGGAGAAAGGAGAATCACAGGGGTTTAGACAAATAAACTACAAAGAAAACAAACCAAATAGGAGCAGTTAAACATCTGGTGCTGGGGCACAAACTTGTTAGGGAATCTCCTCTGCACTAAGGGAAATAAAGATATTTTTTATATATAAAGAACCCCCTGTAGCACCTGCAGGAGAGCAGTGCTGAGGGTGGATGCACTGGGCTGCATCAGATAAGGGAATCACATCACTAAAGCAAAACCTGATTTTTTAAGTTCTGCTATTGTCTGCTAATGAATAAATTAGGTTTGATTAATTTTGTTCTCTCCTCCTATGCAGCAAAATTACAACGGTGCCGGGACGAGGGTTTTTTTTCCCTTTAAATTACTGTTTCATCAAAGGTTTTTAATACCCGTATATGATTTAATTTGATCACTGAATTTGATCTATAATGATATTAATAGATAGAAAAATCCATAGTAGAGTCCATTACTGTTGAACTTTATCATCTTTTTAGAAAGTACAATAGTAAAATTATCTATTAATTAGATTAATTTCAAGGAAGTGTAAATCATCCTGACCTTGCTTGCAAAGCTATTGTGAGAGAATAATTAATAGGCAATAGCCCGGGAAAATTATTCTAAGCAGATGCCAACCTTGAACTTCCACTCACTAGACTTAAATTCTAACTAGGAATACACCATCTGATGGGAGCTCCAACGTCCTGGGGCACCGCAAGGAGGTAAAAACACTGGAGGTAAAATAAATACCAGGTAAACACACTGCATTTCTGCAGCATCAGCTGAGCACAGGGTGTCAGGGAACACAGCAGGATCCCCCCAGCACGTCCAAGTTTAAGATGCACTCAGGGTCCTGTGAGAGCAGAATGAATTCCTACAAGCAGAATTAATAGATACCTTGTTCTTGGACATCTGAAGGAGACAGGAATAAAAGGAAAACGCAAGTTAAGTGTCTGTTGTTTGAAGCAAGAGGAGGGTATTTAACCAGGACAGACTCAGGAGGAAGATTTCTCACCAGCGCAAACAGCACCTTGTTCCAACCTGAACAGCAGCACTGGTGGAAATAAGACATCTGCCCAGCTTTTACGTGGGTTGTACTTCAGAGCCAAGCAGCAGAGCCCTGTGCACACAAGACAGGCTGCTCCCATCACCAGAGAGTGCAGAGGGATGGCTGCTCACCTGCACCTGGCTCTGCACCTTCTGCTTGCCACGGGGCCCAGGCTGCAGCATGAGGAGTACACTCACTAATCCCACAGGGGTCTGCACTTCATACCAAACAGAGAGGAGTTTTCCATCTTCCCATCCTTGGGGATCATTTAGCACCACAAGATGTTCCATGAATCATGGCAATAATGGAACTAGGTCCTCTAAGGCACTCTGCCTGGGCCAGAGACAGCCTGCACTGCTGCTCAGCAGGAGCGCAGGAAATATTGCATATTTCTGCAGGCTGAGCCCAGCCCGAGCTGGCGACACTGGCAGGTAGATGGGGGGTGTAATGGCTCCATCACAAAGGACATCCCAGAGGATAAAGGGTTCACAGCTCAGCAACTCTGCCAGGCCTTGATTTGTTCAGCTTTTCAATTCCTGGCTTTGCATCTTAACACTTCGGTCGGGTTTTCTCAGCTGGCCTTACCTCTTAAAGCAGCCCTGCTGTTTGCTGGGTAGAAAGCTAACACAACAACTCCTGCTGAAAACAAGTGGAGAGTTCTGCTTTACCCTGCTCATGCCCAAGCACCCTGCTGAGTGATCTTTCACTTCTCTCCCTACTCAAGACAAGTCTCCTTTTGTAAACTACGAGTAGGACAGTAAAATATCTGCGGAGCCAAACATCCACCTAAGAGAATAATCTTTCCAACCTGTATTTCTGATTTTTGTTCTCTAGCTGACCAGGTGTTTGAACACTTCAGCCCTTGCCCCACTGACACCTGCAGGCAACTGGAGCTAATTGTAAAGGTACCTCGAGGTAACTTACTACTGGGAGTGCATCAAAGTTGGGATGTGGTAAATCTCACAGGACAGAGCTCTGTGCAAGCACCTCTTCTATAATTCATTCCCTGCTGCCACCCGAGTGCTCTCCAAATGTCAGCCCTGCTACTTCCACACAGCTACATACGTGTGGCTGCAAACACCCTTGCCAGTGTCACCCAGTGTGCAGACAGAGAAAATCCATTAGTTTCTTCTCAAGAAACAGAAAAATCCAGGCAAAAGGAGAGGAGATGAAAAATAGAACAGGTTGTGTCCACTGAGCCAGTTAATCCTTCTGTGTTACCCTCAGAAGCAGATCGAATGAATAAAGTTATTTTTAACAGCACTAGAAGTCTAAAGAGCCTCCTCCAAGGGGGCCTGAAGTCCACGGGGAGGTGGGTTGAGGTTTTCCAGCAGCAGTCCTGCCCCTGTCTTCACCAGAGGTTCAGCTGACCCCCACAGCTCCCTCCAAAAGCCTGTGGGAAACAGCAAGCTGTGTGCAAATGTCTACACGTAAGGAAATACGTCTGTTCTCTGCTGATACTCCTTTTTATTTCTGTGTGAGGAGTTGTAGCCATCCAGCTAAGAAAAAGAGAGGGGAAATCAGCAGTTGTCAAGAGGAATAATACACATCCCAGAAAGCAAGCTGCTGCTGAGCACCCCTGAGAAACCTGCACACAGCAGAACTGTGTCTTGTGGAAGTGAAAGGAGGTAAATACCAGGTGTAAATGCCTCCTGTAAACAGCCCAGAGCTCTGCAGCAGAGAGTTCAGCAGCTCTAGAATGAAGATGCTGATCCCACCTCAGGATCAGACCCAACCCTCACCCAGCAGAGCCACGGGGAGCTCCCAAAGGGCAATAAACTGGTTTTTCCAGCAGAAAATTCCCATCAGAAATCAGGACAAGTGCCACCTTTCCTTGCCAGCACCTGGTTAATTCTTCCAGGGGTGCCTTGCTGTGTCCCCTTGGCTCCTTCTGCTCTCATCCCTGCCAGTTCCTTCTTACCAGACCTCCCTCCCCATCCCATTTCCCCCCAGTCTCATTACTCCTGTCCCGCTCCCTGTTTGTTCTCCTGCTCTTTTCCTGTCTGACAAGTCTCTTATTAGGGGATTTGGTTTTGCTGTTGTTTCATGCTTTCTGGTTTTATTCTCTGGTGTCTCTTTTTTCTTTTTTTTTTAAACTGATTTTTCTCCTGTCAAGGCCTCCTTTCCTTCCTGCCTGCTCTCTCCAAAGGCTCATGCTTTGTTTTGCTGAAGGCTGCTGGATTTCAGCACGCTGTGGACTTTATCTTCAGGTATTGCCAGGCAGAAGGAACCAGGTTTAAATCTCAGCTCCTACAGCAGTGTGGTCCCAGAACACAACCACCAATCTCCACATCTATTCACAGAGCCACCAGCTCTGCCTCTCAGCTCCCACATGCCATGGATCTCAGCATCCCTGGGGATCCAGGGGCAGATTTATTTGCACAGGAATAAACCCAGAGCTGGGTGAGCCTGCTGGCACCGCCTGCTTGGCAGAGACTGGTGTCCCACTGCCCCTGCTGCTGCTGCTCTGGTGTGCTGCAGATTAAAAGACATTGCAGCCATCAATTTTCTCCTCCGTGCTTATGTGATGGAGAATTTCTGCTTCCAGAGGCACCAGGTAGAGGAGCTTTACTAGATTCCTGGGTTAGAGCTCAAACTGATTTATGATTTGTCAAGAGACACATTAAATAAACTTGGCCTTTTTTGCTGCCAGCAGCTGTCTGGGAGCCTCTCATGGCACAGCCCAGCCCTCCCTGGCAGCAAGGTGGGGTGCTTGTGACCTGCTGGGGCTCTGCTGCTCGGGGGGACCCTTTAAACAGCATTTTGTCAGGGATTTGCTGGGAACTCTCCCCCACTCAAAGCTCCAGTTGATATCTGGCAAGGCTAAGAATTGCTGGCTCTGGTAACACCATGACTTGTAAATAAAGAGCAAAAAGAGGGTAAAAATCTATCGTGCAGGATAATATTCCTCTCATAAACACTCCTATCCACTAGCAAATAGAGAGCAAGTCTTCAGAACCACTTAACACTTTAACTGTTGGGAGAAACCCTTGGCTATTGTCAGCAGATGAAAGATAAACTGTGAAATGAATATCCTTTCATTTCCCTTTCACATACTTCTCATTGCTTCAGATAAGAGACAATTACCTCCAATGTATCCCATACATATCTATAAAAAGGGATATGATTCCATACCCTTGAAAGGTGTATTTTCAGTTTACACGTTGTCAGACACACAGAACCAGCATTTTCAGTCCTCCAGAAAGGGTACAGAGAAAACAGGTGCTGGACAAGGACAAGCTCTGGGCTAAATCACAGAATCAGAACCTACAGATCTTGGTTTTTTCACCATCACCTGATCACATTTTCCCCAGAGTTCAAACTATTTAAACACATGTGCCCAGTTAACACTGAATTTGAGAAGTAATCAAACTCAACTGCTTCAGAAGCCAAAGTCCAATTTCATAGCCTTGTAACTCCCAAGCAGCAACTGTCCTGACTGAAATACTTAGCTGGCAGTGTTTTTCTGCTATGGAAGCACTCTGGCTACACACGGATGGGGCAAGCACAGCAGCCTGGCTTAAAGCTGATCCCAAACTTCCCTGGCTGGAAAAGACACTGATGCAGGAGAGCCCTGCAGGGGAAAGAGCTGGACAAGACAGAGGACAAAGCAGAGGTGCTGCTAGAGATGCCAGCCCATAAAGGCTGAGGGGAAGCAGCCAGAAAAGCAAGATACACTGAGGTAGGGGGGACAGAAGCATATCAGATCCTCACCCCAAGCCCACCAGGGTGTACGAACTCCACTGCTGATGGAAACACCTTTTACTCACCACGAAACCCCCTTTAGCCTGTGGGTGCCCATTCTGGGCCAGAACAGGGGTTTTTAGGGGGTGAGATGATGTTGTGCCCATGACTGCCTTAGTGTAGAGGTGCTTCAGTGTGTGCAGCAGGCCAGGAGGGAGCTGCTCAGGCTGGTGGTGGTGCTGTGGAGAACCAGACACCCCCAGGATGAGTCCCAGCACAGACCAGGCATCACCTGCATCATCCATCACAAATGCTGCCATGCAGAAAGGGGCTTTTTTTTGGCTTACAGCAGCCCTGAGAGCAAATTCGCAGAGCTCGTACTGCTGAAAAATCCTTTTTGACACCATTCAAGAGCCACCTCGGGATTCCTGCAGTTTATTCTCACCAGGATGAGGAATTTATTATATAACCAAGTGTTCCATGCAATTATGTCTGCTAACAAAACAGAACCAACATAAAACAATCAAACAAAACCAACTGTAATAAATAAACAAACATAAAAAAAAACCCAAAAGCAAAACCAACCAACCAGCCCTGCCTTGAACACAGCAGAAATGAATGTTAAAGGAGATTTCTCTTTACTCACACAGTGCCAATCTTCTTTTCTAGCTGACATTTAATCCAGCAGGATTCTTTTGGCTTTTCCCCTGAAGCAGAGTGCCAGGGATTTGGTGCCTTCACAGCATGGTTTAACCACAGCCAAGGCCTCATGAAACCATGCCCAGTGAGACCTGTGCTGGCTGCTGCCTGCAGGGAGCTGCTCCCCCTCTGCCATCTGCTCCACCAGAGCATCTCTGCCTCCTCAGAGCTGCCCTTCATCTGGGCAAAATGCTGCTTTGGTCTCTTGTTCAGGCCAGGGACTCTCCTCTCTGATCCCTGAGCAGACATGAGATTCCTCACGCTCTGTGTTTGTTTGCTTTGGTCCCAAGATGGAGACATTGGATTTTTTTTTTTCCTTTTTTCTTTGAAAAAAATCTGATTTGCTGTCCATTTTTAAGGTCAGGCTTACAAAGCGTGCACAACCTACCTGTGCTTGATATAGCTTGTTCAATATTTTATTTTATTTGTGGTTTTATTAGCTGGATACAGCCCTCTGGGGTACTTTTATGAAGGATGCTTTTGAAATGTAAATGTGATTGATTTGATATTACAGCTTACATTATTCTACTTGCACAGTGCCTTTGGGCAGAAGGGAATGGAGTTTCTCTTTTTACTGATGAGAAGGTCCTGGGGTAGGTATTTTCCTCTGTTCCACACACAAACACAGCCTACTGATTTCTAAAAAAGAAGAGGTTAGCAGTGTTAAGCCCATGCCAACCAACCTGTGCTGCTTGCTCCATTTTCCAAACTCTCTAGGATTTTAAAACCAATAAGTAAGAGTCAAGGATAAATTTCCACGTGGTGCAGATGCAGCTCCACGGGTGCTCTATGCCACACGACTTTTCATCCTGCTGAAACAGTGCTACAGCAGTAAAATTCCTCACTTCCAAGCACAAACAAAGCTCTGGTCTGTGTGGTCAGGCAGCAGCTCCTGGCTGTGGTTTGGAGAGGATTGAAATTGCAAAGATACAAGCTCAAAAGAAAAAACTCTGAAGCTAAAAATCACTCAGAGAAAAGTGTTTGAAAGTCTCAGGTGCCATCTGTTCCTATTCAAGTGAGCTCCCTGGAAAAACTCAGAGGGAAGAGCCTGGCATTGCATTGCTGAGTGTAAAAAGGAGAGTCAGAAGCTGAGAAGGTGACATTCGAAGACCTTGACCAGAAAAATGGGGCTGTGACTCACTTCTGAGAAAGCACCAAGCCTGTTTTACTGAAAATGCAGGAATCCTGCTGAAATTCAGCCCTGCCTCTGCCCAGGATGTGGCACCAGTGCCACGGGCTCAGACAAGGCACCAGCACCAGAGCTCTGGCTCTCCTGTCAGACCTTGAGACACTTTCAATTCCAAAGCTGAGTTCACTGCCTAACAAACCACTGTTCATCCTCCTACCTGGGGGCCAAAGACACTCCCTTCATTGTGTACTTTCCACAACCAGCCAATAGCAAAACTAACTACTCACTTGCAAGACCCTGCAAAAGGCTTTCTGAGCCCCACACACTGGTAAAAGGCACCTCCACTGGTCCAGCTCTGCCACGTGTGCTGCTTTCCAATCTGTTCCACCCGGGGATCAAGGTGCCTTTCCTGAGTCCTCCACCTGCATGTGTTCACTGACATTTAGTCAGATGTTTTAGCACCCTGGCCTTTGAGTGGGTTGTACTGCAGACAACTGCCTGGGCCTCCAAGGCTTCCCCACAGGTCAACGATGCTCCTGGGGCACAGCCAATGCTCCTTCATCCCGTGGGATCTCTTTCCAGGCTACAGAAGTGTTTGCATTGCTGTGAGGGAGACAACAGATTTTGCAGAAGGTTAATTGTGGTTGTAAACAAGGTTTTCTGGAAGCTGCAGCACTTAAGTGAAGAAATCTCTGAGACAATGCAGGGGAGACTGCAAAGAGCAGGAGTTGGAAGAACCTATTCTTTTATGTGGTTTCCCTTCCCTGATGGGTACCAGACTATACCTCTGAATCTGAAAAATAACAGCTACTGGGAACCCATGTTTAAATTTCTGATACTCAGATACTTCCATAACCCTCAGCACTGAAGATTCTAGTAGTAAACTCTGCATCACTGAGCACGACAGAAACATTACATGTTAATTTGACTTACCACTGGCCATGTGACACAAAAGGAGCAGGAACCTAAGGTTCTGAGAACCCCTGTAGAAGGTGGAGTGCTAAAAATTC
>JANHGL010015161.1:0-11597 GCA_024611195.1 Ceyx melanurus | reverse complement strand
ATATGATTATAAGTAATAAAATAAGGATAACAATACAAATAAATACATAATATTTAAGATATGATAATAAACAATAATAAAATTATGATAATAAAAATAAATATTTTAAATATGCTAATAAATAATAAATAATAATCATAGACAATACTGAGCTTGTGCATGATGGAGTGATGATTGCTGAGTCCCCAGCTGCCCATCCTCAAGGGACCACGGGGGTTTCCTTCTGCACGGGCAGAACAAAAAAGTCAAAACACTTCAAGAGCCAAATCAAGGGGGTTGTTCCTGGAGCACGCCGGAGCTAACGGGCAAATTACAATCAGCCCCTCAGTAAAATTGAATTTGACACCTCTTTTTCTGTGGAGATCAGGAATTCTCATCTTTCAAACCTGCAGTGTGGGGTGTCAAGCTGCCTGGGATGCAGTGTGGGGTTCTCAGCAGGAGATGCTCTTCTGCACTCCCTGGCACCAGCATCTCACACAAGGCTATGCAAAACTAATCCAATCTTTTGCCAGCAGCTCTTTGGGGGGGGGGGGGGGGAAATCCACAGCTTTTTAATCATATTCCTTTCTTTTTTTATCCTGGTACTGAAGGTTTGCAAGTCCTTCACCAACCCAATTTCTGCTAAGAGCTGGAAAACAAACAGTGGAGTTGAGAATTAGAGAGACTCGTGCACATAGTTAATGTTCTTATCATTAAAAACAGAGCTAATACAGATCAGCAGTTACTTCTTAGAGATTAGTCTGAAAATAATGAGGGAAAATAAATAGATAAACTATTTTTTTTTTAATGGGAAGAGACTGGAATGGCTCATTCCCTCCAGTGGCCACTCAGGGGTGTGCACTGCAGCCCCTCACCTGCTGGACACAACCAGCCCCAGCTCTGCCCTCAGGTCACATCTGAAGAGCAGCTCCCTGAAGAAATCAATGGGCAATTCTGGTTAAAAACCAGTGCCATATAATGCCCTGCAGTTGCCCGGGGAAGATTTCTTCCCAGCAGGAGCAAAAAAAATGAAGGTCATTCTCTAGGAAGAGAGAGCACCAGGGGTGGACTTAAAGTAATTTAAAATTGCATTAACATTTTGATTGTTTCTCATGTGTTGTGCTTGTCTGGGCCCCGGGTCAGAAAACATAAAATAAAGATTTAGGAAATGTGGAACAAGAGAGAGCTGGGTAATTCCTGGTGAAAAGCAGGGAATGTAACACAAATGGGAATGAGCAGCTGCTATTTAAGAGACCCACTTTGATCTGACAGATGCACAGGTTAGAAAATCTCCTGTCCTGCTCTTCTTTAAAGGCAATAATAAAATTCTCTGTTTCCTGCTCATTGCTGCGTTCAACATTCCCCTGACAGAGGCAGCACAGCAGCCTCAGTGAGGAGCAACATGTGAATGCAGCACCTAATTAATCAGGGTAAGCAAAGCAGATGGCTGGCTACTAGTCAGACACCAGCTCCATGAAGAGAAGCTCTGAGGAGTGTAACATGCAAAAAAAAAATAAAGAGAAATTCAGACTTATTGCCAGCACTGAGGGCAAAAACCAGAACAAAATCCTGGATTTTTATCCTTCTTGTTCTGTGTGGATTCATGATTAACACGAAACAAAATGATCACTTGCCATCGTGCAAGGAGTGGCAGCTACTGAAAGTGTTCAGGCAGCAAGTGGCACCAAGTTCTGACAACTCATTTTAGAGCAAACAAATAAAAACATGGATTTCTGCGACTGGGAAAACTGGGATGAGCTGGTTTATCAAACAAACACAAGACTGGGCTCATCAGAATCGGCAGTTTGGTTAAGAGCATGAAAACAGCAAAACTGAAATCTATTTCTGTTATACACCCAAAGTTATTTTGGAATTTAAATTTCCTCTGAAGGAAGAAGGGGAAAAAGAGAGGAGACGAAGGGGGGAAAAAAAGAGAGGAGAAGAAGGAGAAAAAAGAAAGAAGAAGGGAAAAGAATAATCATACAGCACCTCTGTACAAAAGTATCATCTGGAAAATATTCCCGCTGAAGTGCAAAACTGGAAAATATCAGTTAATACAAATAAATTCTCACTTCTCACTCAAATAAATAGAAGTGAAATGGGGAATCTAAGGAACTCTAACACTGATCAGCCCAGAAATTAAAAATCAAAAGCTATGCTAAAGCCATGGCTGACCCAGAGGAGAGATGAGCAGCTGATAGGGTGTGATAATGCTGCAAATACAGCAAAGGTTCTGTTCCTCCTGCTTGTTGGGCAGTTCCAAGCAGTAAAGGGATTAAGTCAGAGCAGAACGATAAGGACCACATGTCAAACTGTAGTGACTACAGCAACTGAGCCTGCAAGGTCCATCCCATTGAAGTGCTAAGGACTAGCCCGACAAGCATCCATCCTTCGGGCCAGATCACAGAGCTGGCCACTGAGCTCCTTTCCAGACCTCTGTGAAGAGGGAGAGAGCAAGAGCAAGACCAGCCACTGATCTGAAAAAGAAGAGGGGAATTAACCACAAATGCTCTTTGACACGTTGGCTTAGCAGGCCACAGAACTCATTACCAGGGAAAAGCAGAGGTTGAATGTTAAACACTCACTAAAAGCAATCGTTCATTTCTCTAGACACTGAGAAATCCCCCCTGAAAAACGGGAACCCTCCTCACTCTAGGGCCACGGCAGAGGCTGCTGCTGGGCTCTGCTCACAGCTAGCACCAGAGGGATGGATCCAGCTGCTCCAGGGCAGGAGGGAAAGAGCAGCCAGAGGCTGGCACAGGCTGCCCAGGGAGGGTGAATCCCCATCCCTGGGGGTGTTTAAGGGGGGTCTGGATGTGGTTTGGGGGACATGGTTTAGGGGTGAACTCTGCGGAGCAGGTTCCTGGTTGGGCTGGATGATCCCAAGGGGCTTTTCCAACGATGCTTTGACCGCACCCTGAGCACAACCGCCTGCCCAAGAGCCGGCGCTCTCCGGCCTCGGTCGCCATCGGGCCGGCGCCGGCAGCGGCTCCGCGCACTCGGCAGCGCGGGAAGGAGGCGGCGGCGGGGCCGGTTCCGAACGCAGCGAGCGCCCTCTAGCGTGAGACCCGCGCATCGCACCGCGCCGAGCCCACGGCACCATGACACACGCCAGCCTCACACAGCAAGAGAGCGGCCAAGGGGGTGGCAGAAAAAACCCTCCAGGGGGTGGCAGAAAAAACCCTCCGGGGGTGGCAGAAAAAACCCTCCAGGGGGTGGCAGAAAAAACCCTCCAGGGGTGGCAGAAAAAACCCTCCAGGGGGTGGCAGAAAAAACCCTCCAGGGGGTGGCAGAAAAAACCCTCCAGGGGGTGGCAGAAAAAACCCTCCAGGGGGTGGAAGAAAGCAACTGTCAGCAGCCTGATTAGCATACGAATGGAGAAACGATTGAAAACGCAGCAGAATAAGGACCCAGCAAACACCCAACTCTTGGAAATTGCGGGGTGTTTAGCAACAGATGTCACTGAGAAGTTCAGCTGCCACATGGTGACCTCTTCTCCTACCTACACACTGAGAGGGGCACCTGAAAGCCAGGTTGTGGTGTTTCCAGCAGGCCCTTTGTTATTTCCATCAATACCTGCTTTCTGGCTCTTCCCAGACATCAGACTGTCCATCTTCAGGTGATTATTTCTGCACATGTTGACAGAACAGCTGGAAAAAACCCCAAACGATGTGATTGAGAACCTGCTGTTACTAGAAACTAGAAAGTGAGGCAGGAGTGGCAGTCACTGAGAGCTGAGCGGGCTGCCCTGCTGCAGAGCACTGGCACGGGGTGAAGAAAGGCTAAGAGAAAATGCAAATTCTGTGATTATCAACACCCGCCTGTTTGCAAAGGCAGTGAAACCAGAGCAAGGAACAAAAATCACTGCACAGACACCCAGAGGCAGTGAAACATCATCAGTGCACACACACCTGTCGTGCCAGAGGCCAACCTTGGGGACCGGGTGGGAGACAAGGCACCAGGTGATGGTTTTTCCACAGCCAACTGCCTGGCCCTCGTGGAGAATCACGGCCAGCTTCCCCGGGATGCTGTGCCCTGGGACGTCTGTCAGCAGACAGTGTCAACAGCAAGGTGTGATAGGAGCTATCTACAACACAAGGTGTTATCTCTTTTGCAAGTGTCTCCACATGCCAGACACACTCACTGCCTTTCCAGAGCCCTGTTGTAATAACAAAACTCCATTACCTGCTGGCACTGACACACTCACCCTGCAAAGGGATGGATGCTGATGGAGCACTGTGCAGTTGGGAGCCCACCAGCTGTCTTCTCTGTGCCCACCTCCTCAGCATTGTGGCAAGCCTTCACCTACCCTTCTTGTCTCACAGACATGCCCTTCCTCCTTCGCTATTTCTCTTCCAGATGATGGTAATATTTACACTTGGTGCTCCCAATGCAGGCACTGAGGCAGGGAACAGCACACAGACGATTATTTCTGACAGAAACAGCAAAACTTCCTGCTCTTATTAGTGAATTTATCATCTTGCTTTTTTTTTCCCCCCCCACACAAAGCATAAATTCAACCCATCTACCAAACTGTAAATCATGTGCTCGGGACTCTCAGATGCTCTTTGCTGAGTTACTGCCTTGGTTTGACCCCAGACAGCTGCCAGCTCACTCCTCCTGCTCCCAGACACAGCCACTGTGGAGAAAATTAACTCTCAGCCAGCCCAAGGCAGCACAGGAGCTGAGCTGGGGATGCCAGGGGGGGATTTCAGTGCACCTCTGCAGGGGATTCTGCTCCTGCTTACAGCTGGAGGCAAGAGAGACACAAAACAAAGAGAAAAAAACCCCAACTAAACCAACACCAACCAAAACACCCAAACAAAAATACCCCAAACCAACCAACTAACCAGAAACAAACACAAAACAAAACGAAAACAACCCAAAACACCAAAATAAGTTCCACAACAACTAAAAAACCCTGACACTAACCCAATAAGCAAGACAGAAATGCACTTATTTCCCCCTGCAGCAGCCAGGGGCTGTTTCAGGCACAGGGTTGTTCTCCTCCCCCTCGCAGCTTCAGCAGCAGAAAAAGGGTTTTCTTCTTGTTTATTTGGAGTGAAACCCAAGCTGGAAGGCTTCCCCAGGAGGGAAAATGGATGTTTAAAACCACCTGAATTTGTCTGGCCTGACAACAGCCTAAACAAGGAGTTAAGAAATATCTCTCCCTTTGCAACAGGGAGGGAATTGAAGGCTTTAGCAGACAGCAGCTTAGATCATCACAGCAATCAATCCCAACCAGCAGAATCTAGGTCAGTGAAACCCAATGGAAGTCAGGAGGCTCCAAAGAATGAAGCATTCAATTGTTAAGAATTATGGAAAAAAAAGCTTCAGATCTGGTTAGGACAAAGGTCATCCTAAAGCTGCCAAGTGGAATTAAAAAAAAAAAAAAAAAAAAAGTTATCTGGAAAATAATCTCCTTCCAAATCCTATGAGCAACAATCCACTGAGTTGGTCTTGAAACAACAGAACTGAGACTTGCAGGAGGAAAAAATAAGTATATACATATATATATAAATATATATAAAAAATAAAGAATGCAGCACTCTTGGAGCTATGAATAAATATTTATTGCAGCAATCCCAGGCTTCCCCAGGACCTTGTCAAGATGCAAAGAGCTGGATGCAGTGGTTTGCAGCAGGACAGGATCAGGCAGAGAGCTGGTGGCTTCAGCTGCTTTTCAGATCCCCCTCTCAGCAACCCAGAAAAACAAAACCCCCCAGACCCAAAACCAAGCAAACCCAGAGTGCAGCTACTGTGAGAGGTGTCCTACCCAACCCAGAGGGCCTGGCACTGCTGCCAGCTACCTGCTGGACCATTCCTCATGGCAGAGGCTGTGGTGACTCCAGGCAGGCAGGAGCAAAGCAGATGTTCACCATGGTACTGTGTGCAGGGGGATCCAGGAGCTTCACACCATGCTCACGTGTGCTCTGTGCTGTTCAGAACAAAAGAGACTTTTTTTTTTTCCCCAATCATCACCAACCTGGTTGATTCCCACACTGTAAAGCAAAAAAAACCCCAAACACAACCCCTAAGCAAACAAAATCAAGCCCCAAACACGACCCCTAAACAAACCAAACCCCAAAGACGACCCCTAAACAAACCAAATATGACCCCTAAACAAACCCAAACCCCAAACACAACCCCTAAACAAACCAAAACCCAAACACGACCCCTAAACAAACCAAACATGACCTCTAAACAAACCCAAACCCCAAACACAACCCCTAAACAAACCAAACCCCAAAGACAACACCTAAACAAACCAAATATGACCCCTAAACAAACCCAAACCCCAAACACGACCCCTAAACAAACCAAACATGACCCCTAAACAAACCCAAACCCCAAACACGACCCCTAACCAAACCAAACATGACCCCTAAACAAACAGAACCAAACAGGTTCATGGGATTTGGTTGGTTTGGGTTTGATTCTGTGGTTGTTTGTGTCGTGGGTTTGGTGTTTGTTGATTTTTGGGGGTAGAGAGTTTGTTTTTGGTAGAGCTGTGGCGTGTAACAGACAGAGCAGATCTGGGTCTGAGCAGAGTGGCTGGAAAATGCAGGTGAGGGCAGAGAGGTCTGCAGCAAACTGGGATGTGGCTGTAACCTGCCAGTGCCACACAGGGGACAGAGCAAGCAAGGAGCATAAAACAAGGATCAGAGGCTTCAGAGATGGATGCAAAGAAATGAAATAAGGCACGAGGCTAAATCCAACCCAGATAGTGTCAGTGCATGGAGAAGAATGGTGCACACGAGCACTGCTGATAACACCGGCTGACAAATCACCCAATATATTAGGCACAAATATTTTTTCCATGAAATATCAGACACGCACGACTTCCCACCCATTGATTTCATTCCCTGTTCTGCCTGGAAAGGAGGGAGTTCAGATCCAGCCCAAAGAGCTCCTTGCACTTGTGGCCAGTGCAGAGTGTGCAGGGTTTGCCTTGCCAGTGTCCAAGGAGAAAATTAATTCAGTGTTCTGCACACCCATTTGCTGAATCAGAAAGCAGCTTTTGCTAGAAGCAGGAGAAAATAGCTGGGAGGAGAGGAGGCAGAATTAATTTTGGGCCCTAACAAGCCAAATTACTGAGCTGTTCAGTTGGTAATTGACATGCTGGAGGAGAGTGAGGGGTCCTAAAAAATCAAGGTCTCTGAATGCACCCGAGTCACCCACAGAGGCTCTACACTGCAGGGGAGGAGTAGGGGGAAGGCACTTGGCACAGCCCCACTTGCATCTGACTCCTTTAAAGCTGGACACAGGCTGTCCTGGATGCAAACTCCAGTTACAACCAATCCCAAGGCCAACAGGTCTGGAATTCCCTGTGTTCTCACAGGGGAGCTGAACCAAAACTCAGAGGCCTGACAGAGTGTTTGTGCCCTGTGCTTGACCAGGAGAAGTAAAATGAGAAGAAAAGCTACCGAGGAGGCTCCAAACACAAAGGGATGAGGATAGGAGGGGGTTGGGTTTGGAGCTTTTTAAGAACTCACGGGACGGATGCAAAAAATTGCAATATTCAGCTGAAATTGATGGCTTGTAAATCACTTTGTGAGCACTGGTGTTCAGAAATGAGCCTGTCTTGCCTCCCAGTTTCTAAGCTTTCCAGTTAAGTGTGTGATAATACCATGTTGCAGAACAACAATCAGAACAAAAGTGGGGGTTTTTTTGCTATTCTGTAGCAAATAATACCCAGGCTGGGCTCTGCAGACCCTCCCCTTGCTTCAGTGCAGCCTCTCAGTGGGGTCTGTGATGCCCACAACAGTGCACTCATCTTCAGAGGCAGAACACAGCTTACTAAACTGGTTTACATATGCTCAATAAATCATTTATAATGAACTGTGAAACCCTCAGAAAAAAAAATAATAAATACAATAAATTAAGTTCATTTGGTAAATGCAGTTATTGACTAGCTGTTTAATAAAGCACTCAGAGCAGACCCTATGAAGCATCTGTCATGCTTACTAACCTCCTCACCACTGGAGGAGGCAACCCCGAGTAAAAACAACACTAAATTTAATTCTGAGGATTATTGACCTGCTCTGGTTGTTAACTACATCATTCATAACACATTTAATGAAACGTTTGTTCCAACTTAGGCAGCCCCCAAAACGAAGACGTTTGCACAGCTGGGGAACAGCAAGAGGCTCCTGGGCAGGGATGTCACTCAGGGCAAGGGGTGGGCAGCAACTGGCCAATTAATTAACCAAGAAAATGGCTTTTCTCTGCCAAGCCAGGCAGAATGAAACACTTTCCCCACCCCCCCCAATTCATAAAATTACGATTTTCACAGATGAATGTGATGATTCTTCCCTCAAGTGCCACTCATGGTCACAAAGCAGAGATGCAGGTGCCACTGCTGCTGCCCATCACCTTGGCACTGCAGCCGAGGCTGTTGCTTGTGTCTGGAGATGCTGAGTGAGCATCACCTCCTTACTGCTTCCCATTTACACCGGGGAGCTGTGCCAAAAGCCACGCCAGAGCATAAAATGGCTTCAGACTCCTGTCAGAAGTTTGACAGAAATAAGTGAAAGCCTGAACCACAAAAATTCAAATTCGTGGAAAAGTCTAAGATTTCAAATTCCCGTGGCCGAGCAGAAGTTTGTTGTTGCTGTGTCATTTGTGGTGAAAAAAACACCCCGTTCATGAGGAAAAGCAAATAAAGTATCTGCAGTTTCCTATTTTCCTAGATTCTGACTTTCACTGGATGGCTCAGAAAGCAGAAAAAAGACCCATCTGGGCTCCTGAGGGCCAACTAAGACTTGCACTCACACACTCCCCTGGCACACCACACCACACCACAGGGAAAGGAGAAAACAACTCACCCTCCCTCTATAAACAGTAAAGCACTGAAGAGGAAGAACACAATATTTTGTTTTTATGTTTAAGGGTCTCCTGTTTGCATCAGTCCCACAGAGAAATAAAACGTGTATGCTGTAAAAATAAACTTATTCTGCCTGGGTTTTATACAAATGTCACATTCAGCCCCCCACCCACCAGCAAACCTCATGTTTTCCTGTTTAGTGCAGAAATAAACTGATTTAAGCACTGGATGTTAAACCAGTTCAACCTTTAAAACCCCTAAGAATATTAAAATACTAAGATACAGGAAATCTCAGACCTCCTCAAGCAACGTTTCAAACCTTAACCCAAGAGTTGACTGTCAGAGCTGATCTCCACTCTGGGGTTTCAGTTGCCTTTAACTCCATTTAAATAACAGTTAATTCTTATCTGCTTGCAGGGTAGTGTTTCAGTGCTGCCTAAATCTGCTTTGAATTAATCCTTTGCATCTGCTATTATACTTCAAAGAAATTACTTCCATTAGGTTTAATTACTTCCTTCCACAGCCCTTATTATAGTTCACTACCTTTCCTCGTGGGCTATAAATAAAATAAATAAATAGATGGCTAATAAAAGCACAAAAACCAAGACACTGTTAAGCAAGTGCTCTGCCTATACATAACACCACACGTGTGTCACAGGAATTATGTTGTTATCATCGCAGTCTGCAATCCTATACATGAAATATTAGGAGGATTTTTTCACACAAAATCACCAAAATCTGCCTCATTCTCTTAAGTTTTTAGTGCCTTTCTTACCCACTTTTTAACTACATCCCTAACGGGAGGCAGCCCTGTTAAAGCACAAAAATAGCTGAGCAAACAAAGCAAAACTTATTTACCTGAGGCTGTCCACAACTCTTCTGAACAAGGGTTAAAACCTCCCCGTGTCCACTGGAGGAAAAGACTGGTTTTATGTTTTCACACCATTTCTGGTCCAAGCAATGAGGTAACTTTTCATCCCTTCCAACCCAAACCTTTTTCAAACACCACGGAGCTCAAGCTGCTAGAGATACAACCCTGGAGAGGGAAGAGATTTTTGCCAGCCCTGACAAGCCAGGGCACCTCTCCTTGAGGAAGAAAACTCAGCTCACAAGGGGCTGAGGGCTTCTCTTTGGGAGCAGAGTTGTCAGTCAGGCAGAGGAGGGGGGGGGGGAAATAAATAAAATTAAAAAGTCTGCCAAATTCCATTTTCTCTCAGTGTCCCTGATGGTGTTTTCCTGCAGCAGCTGAAGTCAGAAATCAGCTACAGCCCGTTCCACGAGCCTGGGACCTGCAGAGCATCTGCATCTGGGGATGCTCTTGTCACTGATGCTCCCCTGCACTGGCCTCAGGGAGGGGAGAAAAGGGAAAAAAGAAAAGGAAAAAAAAAAAAAGGGAAAAAAGAAAAGGGATAAAAAAAAAGGAATAAAAGGGAAGGGAAAAAAAAGGGAATAGAAGAAAAGGGAGGAAAAAAAAGGGAATAAAAGAAAAGGGAGGGGAAAAAAAGGAATAAATGAAAAGGGAGGGAAAAAAACGGAATAAAAGAAAAGGGAGGGAAAAAAAGGGAATAAAAGAAAAGGGAGGGAAAAAAGGGAAAAAAGAAAAGGGAGGGAAAAAAAGGGAAAAAAGAAAAGGGAGGAAAAAATGGAAAAAAAAGAAAAGGGAGAAAAAAGGGAATAAAAGGGAGGGGAAAAAAAGGAATAAAAGAAAAGGGAGGGAAAAAAAGGGGCAAAAAAGGGAAAAAGAAGGGAGAGAAAAAGGAAATAAAGCCATACACCACTGAACCTCCCCTACAGCTGGGAGAGGCTGAATTTTGAAGCCCTTCCCTACCTGGAGCAGGGCACAGCTGTGAACCCCTGGCACACAGACACAACATCTGGATCCCAACATCTGGATCCCACGTTCCATTGCTACAGAGGAGCTGCAGAACAGAACCTTCCCCCACTGCTGCTCTCTCTCACCCCAGCAGAGATGTCACCCAGTTTCTTTGCAGTTTTAGCTGCCACACTCCTCATTAATTCAGAGGCAAGTGGAGTTGAAACCAGATGAGATGTGCTTACTCTGGAGGTTGTCTTGGTTCAGCTACACGGGCATCAAAATCAAATTCACCCAAGCAAAACATGTCCTGCTGTAGGACTAGGCTGCCTTCTCCACCGGCCTGGGAGGAGGCTAATTTATTATCTTTAAAGTATAATTAGCTTAAGATCACTGCAAGTGAGAATGAAAAGTGGTTTCATACTCCACAGAACTTAATTTTCCTTAAATTTCCAAGAAGGCGAGGTAATAAAAAGCACATTACAGAATTCCATGTACTACACTCCATAAAAGCCTTGCGTGGTAATTAAGCAGCACTGAACCATGATAGAGCAAATCCTAGCCCTGCATTCATTAGTGCAGCTGCCCTCACTTCACTTCAGAGGTAAACAACAAAAACACAAAGTATTTAGCTAGAAACAGAGTAGTTTTAAGCTATTTTTTTTACAACGGGAGCATCCAATGTATCAGGAGCATCAGAAAGGATGGAGTTTTGCCAATTGTGTTTGAAAGAGTGGTGGGGAGGAAGAGAAAAAAAAATAAAATAAAATCAGAAACGCCTACAATCTTTGCCACGCACACCAGAGTTACATCGCAAAACAAATCACCAAGTTAAATAACTATTATATTGTATGGGATAAGTTAAATAACTAAATATTCTGTTCTGCAGGGATATCAGCACTGTGCAGAGCACCCTCATCCCTCACCCTGTGCTTGCTGTATGACCTCCACTGGTTTTAACCTATACCTGGAGTGCAC